>JAKSZT010054010.1:91154-132803 GCA_026826555.1 Tolypeutes matacus
GAAAGAAAGAAAGAAAGAAAGAAAGAAAGAAAGAGAAAGAAAAAAGAGAGAGAGAGAGATTCTACAATTAGAAAGAAATCTGAGTGGTCTAAGTGTCAGGTATATTTTTCCGCAAGACAGACCAAAATAAAACTCTGTGGTTTGCTGCAAGAGTCATTTTATTATTCGGCTCTCTCATGCCAATGTGGTCATGTTGGATGTTGACTGGATGTTAGCTGGTATTTCATGTGCATCTGGAAGTTTCTTGGAATGGAATGGAACTTGGCTAGAGTGCCCCAATTTTCTTCCTTGTGGCCTCCCACGCTGTAGTACACCAGGAGGTTTCATATGAGGTCTTAAGTTTCCAAATGAGTTAAGAGAGAAAACCTGAGTGTGTACACACTTATTAAGACTCTGTTTGTTTCATGTTTGCTTCAACCTGGCCCAAACAAATCAAAGATCAATACATATTCAAGAGATGGAAAAGAAGCCACCTATTGTGAGGAGCTATGCTGTCACAATGCAATGCACCCTAGGAAGGGAAGAAATTATTGGCAGTATTGCAATCTGCCAGATACTGGAATCAAGACAAATAAGATATGAGAAATTGGAGATGAAGAATAGAGAAAATGACTTAGTCTAGTATTGATCAAAAGGGAAGAAGACATATGACTCAAAAATGTGCAAAATACAGTAATTTTCATGTTGATTGGGGAACTATTGCTAATGTGTTTAATAGAGAATAACAGAAGATATGGTATTGAGCAGAAATGAGAGTCTAGATTTTTTGCAAAATTGGATATATTGGCTACAAAAAGGAACATGGATAATTCAACCAACTTGACAGTAGAGAAAGAAGATGGTCTAAGAAAAGATACAGAAAGGGGAATAGATATAGTGGTGAGAGTTTTAGGATATAATCTTTTGGTTGCTTTTTCCTTCTTACTGAATTATTAAGTATTCTGTCAAGCGAGTGTGAGATTGGAAGAGGATATGTTGGTGGTTTGAGAATACAGTAGAAATAGTCATCAAGGGAAGGGAGAGAGCGTGAATAGACCAGGGAAATTTAGTATAATTACTGGCCAGAAGTAAAAGCTCACTGGAGCTTAGTGGTGAGAAATTTGATATAAGTGCATTTAACATGGATTTAAGCTTTTCTCCAGCCTTCTATATCTGAGCAGGATGGCATGAACGAGGTGGAATATTAGATTTAATTGTGATTGAATTTTGTTGTTCATGGTGAGCAGTAGGAAGTATGAAAAAAGAGCAATTGAATGCAATGTTTTTTTGTGGTTTTTTTTTTTTTTTTTTTGCAGGGAATAAGAATAATGTTAGATTGTGGTGGTTTGAGGAAGGAATGAGAGATGCTATGAAGCAGGGAATATGGAAGGTAAAGAGATCAATGTTTTACAGATCTTGGTGGTGTCACAAGTAATTTTGCATTCAGGGACATAAATAGACTATATATTTGTTGTAATAGGAGATGGGGTGCTTGTAATGAAATATGAGGAGATTATGATTATTGGTATTGAAAATCTCTTGTTTGTAACTAAGAGAAAGAATGGAAGAGGTGGGAGGGTGCACAAGTGCTGGAAGAGATATGACAATAAAGAAAGAATTAAGAGTATTGAGCATATCTTCTACATGGATACTGTGAATGAAGTTGAATTGAGGAGAAGTAAGTAAGGAGCTAAGGAGGGTAGTGCCATGAGGTAATCAGATGATATCCACAAAAATAGTGACAAAGACAGACAATTATCTGGAAGTTCATTGGGAGATCAAAGAACTTTTTTCACCCTTCCAAGCCTGGAAGTACAAGGGACCCTGAAGAGAATGCATGCACCATTTGAGAGTTGCAAGGGAAGTGGTGATTGCAGGATAAAGAGATGGAGTGAGTTTGCAGAACAGAGATGGGAATGCAGTGGATTGGCATTTAAACTCCTCTGGTATCCATCATATGTATTGAGAGGGTCAGGATATGGGAAAGAGTGAAAGGAAGGGTCAGAAAAAGGAATTTACAAGTCCAGACAATTCTTTTGCATTTTGGGAATAGCATCTTTTTTTCTGGTGAATGATATTAAGAATAACATTTGTCACAATAGTAAAAACATAATTATGTTTTTAAATATCTTAGTAGTTTTCTGCTGGTCAAGACAGAAGTTTGATATGCATTCCAATTTTCGCATGAAGTTTAGAATATGTACTTAGAATTGAAAAAAATTTCTGTTAATTCTGAAATACTGTTTTTAGCTAATAAAAATTTTTCTTCAGAATACTCAAATTATTTCCCAGAAAACAGATTACAGTAATGGCTTTATAAATAAAGCCATGTTTTTCTTAACCTTAATATTTTCCAAAAATCTTTCATATCTGACTCTAGAAGTAGTAGTATATTTCTTGAATAATATTACAGATAATTTGCATATCTAACTGAATAGACTGGTTTTACTTAATATACTGTTCATAGAGACCAATTTTTTCTGTCAAATTTACAAACAATTTGTGTACATTTTTAGGCTGTGCAAGAATCTATCTGAAGTATAAGAAGCCAATGAAAGTAATAATTTCAAATGATACTATTTTGGGAATCTTCTTTCTTGCTCAGAGTGGAACTGGTTTTATGGGGAACGCAATACTATTCATGGTACATGCCTACACCTTCTTATTTCAGTCCCATCAAAAGAAGCCTTTAGATTTGCCATCACAGTGATCATCATTCAGATTCCAGAAATAATGCTGACTTTTGGAATGAGAAATTTTATGGATGACATTGGTTGTAAGACAGTTTTATACACATACAGAGTTAGCCGGGGTCTTTCTCTGTGTACAACGTCTTTTCTGAGTGTGTTTCAGGCCATTATTATCATTCCCAACAATTCTAGATGGTCATGGCTCAAACTCAAAATCTCCACATACATTTTGTATGCCTTTGTTTTTTTCTGGATCATCAACATGCTGATCTACATCCGGGTTATTATAAGCACTGTGGCTCCCTATAACACCACTGAAATTGGACCTATTTATTCTCTGACATACTGTAGTGGGAGAGAGACTGATAGGACACAGGTTTCTGCCTTACTTGTAATGATGATATTGCGAGATTTCCTGTGTGTGCTCCTCATGATCTCAGCCAGTGTCTACATGGTGATTCTACTCGTCAGACATCACGAGTCAGTCCAGTATGTCCATAGGGCCAGTCTCTGTCCAAGAGCTTCTCCTGAAATCACAGCCACTCGTAACATCCTGACATTGCTAAGATGCTTTGTTTTCTTTTACTGGACCGACTGCTGCCTTACCATTTATGTATCTTATAGACATAATATACAGGGAATGGAGAATGTCACTACATTTGTCTCTTCTTGTTACCCAATGATGTGTCCTTTCCTACTGATAAAAAATAATAGCAGACTCTCCTGTCTGAACTGTACCTCTGTGAAGAAGAGAAAGTCCTCTCCACAATCTATTTCCCTAAAAGGCCTGAAATAGTTCATATATTTCTCTGGCACAAAGGACATGCAATTTGAATTTCTTATCCCAAAATATTAGTAAGATAAAAGTTTGAGAATGTGTTAATAATTTTTATTTTGGACATTCCTTCAGAGCATCAGGCTTGTGGAATAAAACACGTAGAGGACAGTTTTACCTGAACAGGGCACTCTGTTACTATCTGCCCATCATTTCTAAAAAGTCATATTGACATTTGTTTAAATGCTACGGTTTAAGAATCTTCTCTAATGTGATATAGCCATCAGTTCAATCACAGTAACTACACTCACTGGATTATGCTACACAGATCTTTCATTAGACCAAAAGATTTATATATGCTCTTTTGTATACTTTTGACCTGGAAGTCAACGTTTGAAGTTACTATATGTTGCTATTTGTATCTCATTTAATCATAAAGAGTGATATGATATATGGCTATAACCATGCTCCTCCATACACAAATTATCTTGGGTTCAATAATCAAGGATGTATTACTAATCCTCTTATACTTTATGTACTTTATGAAACCCTCACTTTTTTTTTTTTTTTTGAGGTACTAGGGCACTGGGATTGAACCCAGGACCTCATATGTTGGAAGAGAGTGCTCAACCACAGAGCTACACCTACTCCCCTTATAGAAATCTTTTTTGTTGTTGTTTTTTAGGAGGTATTGGGGATTGAACCTGGGACCTTGTACATGTGAAGCACACACTCAACCACTGAGCTACCCCTGCTTCTCTCATTTTACTTTCTATATGTATAGCATTGTATCTATTTGAATAATTGGAGACTTTATGAACTTCCATTGTGTTTTGTATAAGGTATATGTATAGTTTTTGTCAATGTATATTTTTTCATGTTCATAGCTTTGTCATAGCATAAACAAATATTTTATAATCCACAAGTCACAATATGATAGATTAGAAATCTTGAAATATCTTCTACAAACCCACTGAAATTCTAAATAAAATATTTTAAAATACTTTTTCGGTAAGATCTAGCCTCAATCAAGTGTAAGATGAATGAAAGATGGGCCAAAAATAAATAGTATAAGCTGATTCTTAAAGTGCAACTGCCTTCTATACATTTGCAAATCTTATCACACAGACTTTGATTTTACTTGCTCCTTGGGAAAGAAAACACTAGGATTTGGAATCAGAAAACAGATGTTGATAGATGGGATAAAAAATCCAGGTGTATACATTTTTAAAATAGCAACAACTAATATATGATGGAACTCAAAATTTAAACTAAAAAAGAAAAATTTACAACAGGCAAATGCTAATTTAAAAGGCTGGATTATTATTTTTTTAATTATTCAATATTCTTCTTAAGGCAAAAATGTTTCATAGTGATGGAAAGGATACTGAAATAATGATAAAGGTTTAAGTTAGTGCTTGCTTCAGTAGAACATACACTAAAATAGGAACAATACAGAGAACTTTAGCATGGCCCCTGTACAAAGATGACATGCAAATTCATACAGCATCCCATATTTTAAAGAATATGTGGAACATAGGGCATTTTGGGGATATTGGAATTGTCCTGCGTGATATTGCAATGATGAATATAGGTCGTCATACATTTTGCTAAAACCTATAGAATTGTGTGGTGCAATGTGTAAACCACAATGTAAACTATAGACCTTGGCTAGTAGCAATGCTTCAATATTTTGTTCATCAATTGTAACAAATGTATCACACTAATGTAAGATGTCATTAATAGGGAAAATATGAGAGGGGGTGGGAGTGGGCGTATAGGAATTCTCTATATTTTTTTTATGTAACTTTTCTGTAATCTAAAATTTCTTTAAAAATAAAATTAAAAAAAAAGAATTAAGAAAGTTTAAGTTAACTGAGAATATATAAAAGCCCTTAACTCTTTGTGTGTGTGTGTGTGTGTGTGTGTGTGTGTGTGTGTGGTTCTGGGGCTGAGGATTGAACCCAGGACCTAATATGTGGAAAGCTGATCCTCAACAACTAACCCTCATTGACTTGTCTGAGTTGGTTTTCTCATCTGTTTGCATGTTTGTTTTTGTGTTTTTAGGAGGCACCAGGAATGGAACCCGACCTTCTATGTGGGAAGCAGGTGCTCAGCTGCTTGAGCGACATCCGCGCCCCCCTTAACTTTTTTAATTAACAGAATTACCTCAAATTATAAAGGGATGAATGATAAACAGAAACAAGCATATCTGTGATTTTATGGGAGATTTAAACATGTTTCATTCAATAATTGATACATCTATCAGATACAAGTTTTAAGAATACATACTATTAAACATATTAAATATATTAAAATATATTTCAGCTAAAATTCGATATTATACATCTGTTCATACACACTTGGAACATTTTAAAAATTTGATCCTGGGTGAGGAAGGGCATAAAATTCTCAAGAGTATGAATAACACTGCTGATTTATAAATTAGATTGTGGCTGAAAGTGATAGCTTGTGGACATAAATATCAATTGAAAGGTTTTAATATAGGGTAAGGAAAGGGGGATGAGTTGGGTATATGAGAGTTTCTAGTATTCTGTGTGTGACTTTTCTGTGACCTAAAACTTCTTTGAAAATTAAATGAAAATTTAGTTGACATTGGGGAGTGAGAGGGGGCAGGTGCCACAGTACAGACTGGACACCCAATAATGCAGTGATAAAAGGAAAAATGTTTAAAAAAATTTTTTTGCTTTTTCCCATTGTTTGAATATCTCAATCTTTTAATTTTATTTTCTTTTTAGTTTTTTTTTAAGTTTCCATGTATTTTATCTCTTATATTTAAACTTATCATTATAATTTGATTTTCCTATTAATTGTATTAGGCTATTATATGGGCTTCATCTTCAAGGAAGGTTTGGATCACAGAAGGGATACAGCGGGGCTGGAGAGGATCATTGGTAGGGGGTGTATTGGGTGGGGGTTTCATGGGAGGAAGTACACCAGAATATACATGAAAGATATATAAAATTGTTCAAAAGATCAAAGGATGGGGCATGGTCACAGTGGGTGGAGATTC
Organism: Tolypeutes matacus; assembly: GCA_026826555.1. Taxonomy (NCBI): domain Eukaryota; kingdom Metazoa; phylum Chordata; class Mammalia; order Cingulata; family Chlamyphoridae; genus Tolypeutes; species Tolypeutes matacus. The sequence goes on from JAKSZT010054010.1 coordinate 97,633, forward strand.
ACTCAATAAATGAGAGAATACTGAATTCTCAGCCTGGAGAGCTCTGCCACATACTCCAAGGGAGCAACAACAGTCCCCCGAGTGCAGGGGAAGTGTGTGGCAAAGGAGGATGGTCCACTAATGGGTTCTTGCTATTGATGACTGGTCTTACCAGTCTTTGCCCTTGAAATTGAAACTTAGCCTACTGTTATGGGGTGCCTAAGAGTTGCCACCTGACAGCCTCTTTTTTGCTCAAATGTGGCCTTTCTCTAAGCCAAACTTAATATATGAATGCATTACCTTCCCCTCAGTGTGGGGCATGACTCCCGGGGATGAGTCTCCCTGTCAATGAGGGATTAATTACAAGTGCCAACTGTCAATATGACTGGAAAAAGACCTTGAATAAAAGAGGGGAAAGGTTAAAGAAAATGAGTTCATATGACTAAGAGACTTCAAAGAGAGTCAGGAGGTCATCCCAAAGGTAACACTTACACACACCTCAGTAGGATCTCATAGAACACCAAAGTGGATGTCACCCCACACAGAGGGGTTCCTGAGAGCTCTGGAGACACCCAGGTCCTATATAAGGGGGGATAGCTCCAGAGATTGATGCCTTATCAGTGGGTTATACCTTGGAATCTGTGCTCCTGAGAGTGACAGAATTGGACTCAAATAAGACTTCCCTGCACATGGTCCATCAGTCCCTTCTTTTCAAACTCATACCTGGTGCTGGAGTTTGTAGGTGTACTTCCAGAGACTGGAGCCCTTTGCCTGCCTATGTGCCAGCTGTGCCTGGAATCTTGGTGGAGCTGTAACTTGTACTCTACAGCTCAATGGACTCACCCAAGTCACATGATGAGGGAATGATGATGGGCAACAGTCATCCCAGGAAATGGAGAGAGTCTGCAGCTGCAGGTAAGATAATTCCATCCATCTTATCCAGGGGATATAAGCCCTCCTCATTTGGAGGTGGAGTGGTCATCACCATCCCAGACTTCTCAGGATTGGTGGAAGAGCTATGGACTAGAGTGGACTTACTGGTATTCTGTTGTAGACATATTGTGATTCAAGCAATGGAACAAATTACAACATTGAGGTGGAACCAGTGGCCACTGGATGCTTTGGGGGCAGGGAGAGGGAAAAGCAGTTGTAATAGAGGGGTTTTTTGGGGACTTGGGAATTATCCTGAGTGATATTACAATGACAGATATAGGCCATTTTACATCAGCATAAAGCATGCTGATCTGTGTGGGAGAGAATGTGGTCTACAATGTAAACTATGGTCCATGCTTAGTGGCAAAACTACAGGATGTGTACATCCATTGCAGGTGAAGTGCCACACTAATGAAAAATGTTTATGTGGGAGGTTATTGGAGGTGGAGAACATGGGAATCCCTGTAATTTTTGCATAACATTTATGTAATTTAAGCATCTCTTAAAATATATTTTTAAAAATCCACCATCAAAAAAAAAAAAAAAAAAAGAAGGTAACTAGAGAATAATCTAGGATATGTATAACAGTGATTTGGGTGGTGGGTGAAGATTGTGGTTAATAGTATAAATATAAGAATTTTCTTTTACAAAGTGTTAAAAACATGGTGATCTAAGGGGAAATTACAACTAATGTAATTTATTGATGATAGTTAACAGCAATTTTGTAATATTTTTGCCGCAATGGCAAAAAAGATCTATCTATTCAAAGAAAATTATATGGCGTTATGAGAGGTTATGGGAGTTTTCCTTTTGGAGTAATGGAAACATTCTAAAATGGACTGAGGTGATGATAGCAGAACTCTGTGATGAAAATGAGAGCCACTGAGTGTACACTTTCAATGGATTATACAAAACATGGGTTTGTGTAATACAGGGAATCTACTGATGGAAGATGGATTGTGGTTAACAGAACAAATGTGAGAACGTTGTCTCATGGACTATAAAAAATATGTAATACAAATACGTGGTGTTAATAATTGAGTGGATTGGGGGACAATACTTCAAATGTAAGTTATGGGCTATAGTTATTAATAATATTTTGACAATGATCTTTCATATTTTGTCACAAATGTTTCACAACAATGCAAGGTGTTGATGGTAGGGTAATGTATGGAGCCCTTTATGACGATATGCATGTTTGTTTTGTAAGCTCACAACTTTTAAAATTTACTTATTGTTATGTTTACTCATGTATGAATGACATATTACAATAAAATTTTATTAAAAAATCTCTGTGGAGCAGATGTGGCTCAAGTGATTGAGCGCCTGCTTCTCTTGTACGAGGTCCCAGGTTTATTCCCTTGTACCTCCTCAAAACAAAAAAAACTTTCTCAGAAAGTTATTAGACAAAAAATATACAAGAAAAATGGTAAACTATATATTCTTAAGTAATAATGAAAGACTACATAACAAAATTGAGAAATTCAGCTCAAAGGATATATTTTGGATTGTAATCCCCTTCAAAGGCATATTAAGGGCCTCTCAATGCAAACTTATTTGTAAATTGGGTCTTTGAAGATGTTATTAGTTATGATGAAGATAATCTGGATTAAAAACCCTAATCAGATAGGGCTATTGTATTTATATGGAGATGTAATTTGAAAGGACATGACTGATTCAGAGACAGCGAGGGAGATGACCATGTTACAGAAGCAGTGATTGATTTATGGATTGCCAACCACTGCCAGAAACGCTACAGGTTTCAGAGTAAGCTCGGCCCTGTAGAACCTTAATTTGGTTTCACAACCTCCAGAAATGTGAAATAATATATTCTTGTTTTTAAGTAAACTGGTCTGTGGTACTTTGTTACAGTGTCACTGGCAATCCAAGACAAGAGGTACACATAGGACAATTTATTACCTTAAAAAGTTGTATGATACACTTGAAGAAGGCTAAAATGTTAATCAAATGGCATTTAAATTAAAGAGATATGAGAAAGAAAATACTAAACGAGCTTTCTCTTATGTATTTACTCATAAGTGAGTAAATACATAATGTGAATTGAAAAATAAATGACACAATAAGTAAGAAAAATAAAGGTAAGCCTAAAGGTCCCACTGTGACTAACACTGTTGAATAAGTGATATCCAAGATTGAGCAAATAAAATAGACATAATTATATAAAACTAAGGAAAAGCAATTCCAGAGTCAATCATTAAAGTAATCCTGTCAGTAGCTAAAGCTCTATAGACAGGATATCTCTGCTTTGACTGATATTGGAAAAAATAATCTATACAAGACTTATCACTAAAACCAAACTAGAAAAACTGGATAAATATTAAACAGCTTAGTTGAAAGAAGGAAAGAATCAAGGGGCCAACACTTAGTAGAACTAAATCATGAGGAACATGCCCCACATAAAACACAATGTTTCTCCTAATTATGTTTTCCAGTCACTGCCGAGATGATGGAGAGGCTGAGAAGCTTTGCAGAGCTTTTAACAGTCCCACAAAACCAAGAAACCAAAGCAGAGTTCAGAGCTTGTGCAGACTGTGTGGACTCTTGTGATCTACACATGCGGGATATTAATTAGCCCTCCCAAGGACTAAAGGCAAGCTTTCACTCATAAGTCTCCTAAGCAGTTTTAAGTAGAGGCACCATCACTAACACCCCTCATCAGATGCTAAAAGTAAAGTTAATGACTCTATAAACAAATATAACATCATTCTAGGACTCTGATGAATGCCACGGCATTTTATTTACCATACTCACACAAAATAAAACATAACCAAAAAGGCAAGATAAGGTCACCAATGAGGCAAAGAAATAAACAAAGTTAGGGATACAGCTAATGCACATATCTTTTATAGATATCAAAATAACTACATTAAATATGTGGGAGAGAAGAAAAAGTACATAGAATGAACTTTGTCAGAATATTGGAAATAAAACAAACATATTAAAAATCTATTACCGAAAAATACATCAAACAAATTTTAAAATTCAATGAAAAATAAAACTGATTAGAAAATAAGTGAATGTATTGATTGTCAGACAATATAGCCAAAATGAATCACAGGGAGAAATAAAGATGTAAAAGACAGTAAAGAATGTAAGTGGGAGAAGGTTATCATGAGGATTTCCAACATATTGTAAGTGTAAAACCAGAAGGAGAGCAGAGAAATAATGTGGAATACATTTTATGTGAAAGGACAAGAAATAATTTGAATTTATGAGAGCATTCAGCAACAGATTCCAATGTATTCCAAGTAGGATAAATCTTAAAAGCCTTACACCAGGATATATAATAATATAATGAAACCTGAAACAATAAAAATACCTGAAAGCTGCCAGAAAAATGTTCAAATTACTTCAAAAGATCAACAATTAGATTAAGAAACAATTTCTCAGAAGAAACTAGAGTAGGAGTGAGGTCCTCAAAGTACTAAATAAGAACCTACTCCTCCTGACTATTATACGATAGATAAGAATCAGAGGTAAAGACCATATTCAGACTGAAAACAAAAAACTGAGACAAATTGTCAATAGCAGATGTACATGAAGGATGATTCCATGCAAAGGGAAAATGATCTCAGAAGTCTGGATAGAAATAAAAATGAAAAGCACTGAAAAAAATATATGGACAAATCTAAATAAATAGATTTGCCTGAAACCATAATAATTCTCTATTGAAGTGTTTGAAATATTTATGAAAATAAAATACATAGTAAGAATATCATATAATTGGCATGGGATAGCACAATACCACCTAAAGATTTCTAAAGACTTTAAATATTTGAGAAAGAAAACAATCATTTTTTAGCTTTTACAAGCCAAATATATATTTTATAATCTCTAGGATATGGACTAAATGAATAGTAAAACATTATTTTAAAAAACAGACTAATAAAGGAGAAAATATAATTTAAAAATAATCCAGAGTGACATCATCAACATGGCAATGCAAAACATCCCCTGGAAAATATTTCCCACAGAATCAAGCAATAAGGGACAAATCCCACTTGCTTGGAACTCTGAAAGACAAGAGATAATACAGAAGGACTCCACAACTGCTGAAATGAAGAAAAAGAAAAATAATCTCCACAATCAGGATATTTACATCCTGGATTGACCAGTTTGGTTTATCACCCCCGCCTCTCTTGGACCCACATAAATTGGGAGTTGCACAAATGCTGCATGGCCTGTGTCCATCCGGCTGCAAATGCAGACTATAGAGCCACTTACAGCAACAAGACTGGATCCCACTCATATCTAGGCACAGGGACCTAAGTCTTCACAGACTCAAAGTGAAACAAAAACAGCTAAGGAGTGCTGCATACAAAAAGGCCTCCAGCAGAAAGAAAAAGAGAGAAAGCACAGTGGAACTGTTGTCAAGGGGTGATACACTCAATCCAGTATCTGTTTACTGGACCACCTAAGTGCAAAACAGACATTTCTGGATTCATCCCACTTCTGGATTAACCCCAGCTGTTTCCCAGAGACAGGATACCCTAACAAGGAAGAAACCAGAGGCAGAAAATTTTTGGAAGAGCTTGAGCAAGATCAGTATTAAGTTATCTTTGAATGATTGGTAGAATTCACCGGTGAAGCTATTGGTTCTGCACTTTTCATCTTTGGGAGATTTTTGATGACTGTTTCAAGCTCTTCATTTGTGATTGGTTTGTTGAGGTCTTCTATTTCTTCTAGGGTCAGTCTGGTGGTTTGTGTGTTTCTAGGAATCTGTCCATCTCCTCTACATTGTCTAGTTTTTTTGGCACACAGTTGTTTATAGTATCCTCTTATGATCTCTTTTATTTCTGTGGGATCAGTGGTAATGGCCCCCTCTCATTTCTGATTTTATTTATTTACATCCTCTCCTTTTTTCTTTGTCAGTCTAGCTAAGTATTTGTCAATTTTGTTAATTTTCTCAAAGAGTCAACTTTTGGTTTAATTGATTCTCCTTATTGTTCTTTTCTTCTCAGTTTCATTTATTTCTCCTCTGATCTTTATTATTTCTTTCTTTTGGCCTTGTGTGGGATTAGTTTGCTCTTCTTTTTCTCGTCCCTGAGGAGTGCAGTTAGATCTTCAATTTTAGTTCTTTCTTTTTATTTAATATAAGCATTCAAGGATATAAATTTGCCCCTCAGTACTGCCATTGCAGTGTCCCGTAGGTTTTGATGTTCTGTTCTCATTTTCATTCATCTCAAGATATTTACTGAATTCTCTTCAATTTCTTCTTTGACCACTCCAAAAATTTGAACAGGAAATACTGCTACCAAACTCATTCTATGAAGCCAATATAATTCTAATACCAAAACCAGATAAAGATATTATGAAAAAGAACATTACAGACCAATATGTCTAATAAATATAGATGCAAAAATCCTCAACAAAATACTTGCAAACAAAATCCAAAAGCACATTAAAAGAATTATACACCGTGATCAAGTGGGTTTTATCCCAGGTATGTAAGAATGGTTCAACACAAGAAAATCAATTAGTGTAATAAATCACATTGATAAATTAAAGAAGAAAAATCACACAGTCTTCTCGGTTGATGCAGAAAAGGCATTTGACAAAATACAGTACCCTTTCTTAAAAACACTGCAAAAGATAGGAATAGAAGGAAGCTTTCTCAATATGGTAAAGTGCATATATAGACAACTTACAGCTAGCATTGTACTCAACAGTGAAAGACTGAACGGTTTCTTGCTGACATCAGGAACAAGAAAAGGATGCCTACTGTCACCATTATTACTCAAAATTGTGCTAGAAGCTCTAGCTAGAGGAATTAGGCTAGACAAAGAAATAAAAGCACCCAAATAAGAAAGGAAGAAGTAAAACTTTGACTATTTGCTGATGATATGATCCTATATTTTTAAAATTCAGGAAAATAAACCCACAGCAAAGCTACTAGAATTAATAAACGAGTTCAGCAAAGTGGTGGCATGTAAGATTAACATGCAAAAAATCAATAGCATTTCTATACACTACTGATGTGTATTCTGAGGAGGAAATTTAAAAATTCAATTTGTAATAGTGACTAAAACAATCAAATATTTAGGAATAACCTTAGCCAAGGACATAAAGGATCTGTATTCAGAAAACTACAAAACATTGCTAAATAAATCAAAGAAGACTTAAATAAGGTCTTAATATCCATGATATATAAGGAGGTCATACAACTCATCAATAAAAAAACAAACTCTCTGAGTTAAAAATGGGCAAAAGACTTGGAAAGACAACTGTCCAAAGAAGAAACACAGCACTGAATTACATATGTGAATGTGTTTAAAGGGGGAAATTTAGGTTATATATATGTTCCTAGAATAAAAACTAAAAGATAAAACACAGGACAATGTAACGCATGAAAATGATTTTTAATGAGGGACTATAGTTAACAGTAGTAGAAAAAAAAATGTTCTTTAATGAATTATAACAAATGTACCACAGTAACACAAAGTGTTAATAATAGGGTAGTACATGGGGGAAAAAACACCTACTGTAAACAATGGACTGCAGTTAATAGTACAATTTTAATATTTTTTTCATCAGTTGTAACAAAGGTACCTCAATGATGGAGGGGTATATGGGAATACTATAATCTTTATATGATCTTTCTGTAAACCTACAACTTGCCTAATTAAAAAAATTAAAAGAAGAGTAGAAGGACATATATATTATTGAGATGCTGAGGTAAATACAACAAGAGTGAAAAGTAAAAAATTGAAAGTTATTTCTTGTAATATAAAGGAAAATGGATGGAAGGATAAGACCCCTGTTCAGTTTATTATATTTTATATTTCTTGGTTCTTAAGATGAGCATCTATAACCATGGTAAAAATAAAACATTTTAAATCAATTCATGTAAAAAATAACAACAGAGAACACAAACTGTGTATTGATAGAGTGGAAATAGTGTTTAGATAAGAGATGTTACTGAATAGGAAAAATTTTGGAATGTAACTAGCAAATAATGAACACAACATCAAGAAATTCACAAATTTTAGGAGGGTTGCCTTCTTTAGATTTATCTTAACACCAGAGAGGGTTTCTCCACAAATACATTGCTTCTGCCAATATCCATGAATATCCATGAAAGTCACAATTACAAGGCAAACAGGAAATAATAGAGAAGCTGTGCTACTTTATAAAGATTATATAGCAAGTCATTACCTACCCCAATATGCAACCCCAAATCTACAGCTCTCCAGGAGGTTTCTTTTGGAAATTTCCTCCAATTCTTGAATAGAGTCAAATCTAGGAAAAGCCTGTATCTCCTCTTTTATCTTTCTGCATCACCAGTCTCCTTATTGCTTCCTTGAAATCTCTGTTTCTCAAAGTGTAGATTATGGGGTTGATCAAAGCTAGAATCAGATTATATAGCAGTGCCACAAAATTGATCACATCATGAGAGAGCTTTGGCTTGGTAATCAAGTACCCATAGATGACAGTACTGTAAGAAATAGACACCACCATGAGATGGGAGCCACAGGTCCCAAAAGCCTTCTGTCTTCCACCAGGTGTCTTTAGCCTCAACACACTATGAGCAATACGTCCATAAGAGACCACAATCAGTGAGAGAGGAGAGACAAGGAAGATGCTACTTAGTATCATAAACTCCTTCATGTAATTTGTGGTGTCCTCACAGGCCAGCTGCATCATTGGGGGCATCTCACAATAGAAATGGTTTATCCGGTTGTGGCCACATCAGGAAAGGGTCATTGTGATAGGGGTGTGGACAAATGAGTTGCTGAAATCAATTAACCAGGATACGCTGGCCAGTGTCCAGCACAGCTGTGGTGGCATGAGGGTGAAATAACTGAAAGTCTGGCAGATAGTGACATAGTGATCATATGCCATCATGGCCAGCAGGACACACTCAGTGCCCCCAGACCAAGGGTGACGAGAAGCTAGACCACACATCCAATGAAACTTATGGAATTGTCTGGGGCCCTGTAATTGACCAACATCTGAGGGCTGATGGAGGTAACATGGATGAGGTCAATAAAAGAGAGATGAGTGAGGAAGTAATACATGGGTGTGTGGAGATGGGGGTCCAGGCAGGAGACAAGTATATTGGTCCCATTGCCCATGAGTGATAGAAAGTAGAATATCAAGTTGAAAACAAATAAGATATTCTCTAGCCATGGTTGCTCTGAAAAGCCCACCAAAATGAACTCTTCTCCAGCTGTGGAATTGTCTCTCCCCATCACCTTCTGGGTGACATGTAAGGAAAATTTAAAAATCCATTTGACCATTGTGCTCTATCAGTGGTGTACAGGAATACTGCCTCTAATTAAATTTAGTATCAAATCCCTGTTCATACATTTCCCTCCATTTCCCCAAAGTGACAGCTGGCCAATTCAGATGTCCCTTAATTAGACATAGGAAGTTAAATGAATAGAAGAGAAAGCTATCAAATTCCTGCAAGAATTGCCTCATAGCACAATTATCTCTCCCATATTTTCTCTTGGACCCCTCATTCCTTTTTTAGGTTCCTTCTCAAAATGCCTAAAATGCCTCATTGCTTTGTCCTTCATATTATCATGTTTTATATATCTCAAATCACCTGTTCTATGTCCTATATGACACATCATCAAATCCCCCAAAGAGATGAAAATCAATATTATTGCTTACACTGAAGGCAGAAATTTTCCTAAGATATGGGGAATAGGGAGACCTTCTCCAGGACCCAGTTTTGAAAAAATCTGTGTTGTTGACAGATGGACATGACTCAAAGAGACAGACAGACAGGTAGAAGGTAATGACTCAGTCTGGTGCTGACAGTTTTATCCTCTTGATCCCAATAATCTTGTGTACAAAAAGCATCCAGCCCTCTGCTCTCTGTTCCCATCATGCCCCCTTCTTGTTACTTCTTGTCTTCATCACAGCTACATTGATATTTGTTTTACTCTTATTATGTCCAGTTAAAAATAATTCAGTGGAAGACTGAGAGATTTATATATCCTCTGCACCCAAACCAGAAAGGAGAACTCTGCTCCAATATAGTATTAAAAGTTTACATGACTGGTGACCTTTAGGGAGTACCTTGGCATTGATATTGAAGGTTAGTTCATGTTCCCTGCTCAAACTGTTTAAAGGATTATGTAGAACACTAGGTGATTCCAAATTTAATTTGCCCCATTTTTTTGGTAGACAAAATGACTAAATATGCATAGCGCTTCTCTATTAAAATCTTCACATAGTGCACTCACTAAGCTCCTTCGGTGGCCCAATTTTATGCAAAAAAAAAAAAAAAAAAAAAAAAAAAAAACCAAACCAGGGAAAGAAACATGTATTGCATCAGTACATCAGCGGTTCTTCCATGTGTGCATGACAGTCACCATGAGAGCTTGTTAAAACATATATTTTTGGGCCTCACCTTCAGAGTCTCTGATTCAGTAAGTCTGAGCTGGGATCCAAGAAATTACATTTCTAAAAAGTTCCCAGGAGATGTTGATGCTGCTGGTTGGGGACCACACTCAGAGAATCATTGTCCTATCTTTTGTGTGTGTGTGTGTGTGGAGCAGTCTCCATAGTCTAATTCATTAACTAGACACTCAACACCTGCTTCCTTAATGAAATAGTTAGCAGATGAATGATGCAATTCTAATAATGACCTTATAATATTGAGTAGAATTTCATGAAGAGGATGTTGGCAAAACCCTAGCTCCCAGGACTGAAACAATGCCTGTTTTCACACCTTATTATCCTCATACTCTCAAACCACTTCATCCCTCACATGTCAGTGTCTGTTCTGGGGGCATATTGGTATATGACCAAGTAAACAAACTATTAATAGAAACATACAAGCATGTACATTTCTGCACATATTGTGTAAATGTGCACGTTTGCATAGTCTACATAATCATCTTAGGGATTGGTATTCATATTATTGATAATGACCAAAGAAAAACAAATTAATATCATTGTAATTTAACAACTTTCTCTTAAAGAATGAAGATCAAGAAGTCTTTCATAAAGACACATATATGAATGAAATTTTCTTATCTACTGTTTCCTTACTCAGTTGTTTATAGGAGGTACAAATGAAAACAGAGTTGAAGATTTGAATGCCTTCTTAATCTTGTTATGTTCACATTGGGCAAAGAATACTTCTGACACTTTTTTCTGGCCACAATAGAGAATCACAACTTTGACATACAATCTAATAAAAGTAGGCAAGTGTTCAGAAAGAAAATTTAAATTAGACATGAATGATCACTGGAAATACAAATCAAAAATGAAGAGGAGATTTAATATCATGTGAAAAATCAGCCTTTCCCCCTCCTAATAATATAAATCATAAAAAGTGGCAAGGAGATTTAGAAACAGAAATTTATTGTTCATTTTCAGCAAGTCTAGGAATTACCTAAAACTCAAAACCAAAAATTTTAAGAAAGACTGCCAAACATGGTAGGAATTTATGCAGGAGAGAGTTGGGAGGAGATGCTTGGAAAGATTATTCTACACTACAGCTCTCAGAAAGAGGCAATGAAAGACACCTGTCAAAGGTGAGAAGTACACCCTCAGCTCCAAAGCCCATTTTGTAGAGTAGGTACCATGTGCCAAGGCTGGTGACAAAGCTTGGATTTAGAAAAATGAGGAATAGGACAAATATGAAATCATACACACAAGCCATATTTATAAAGAATTGCTGTCACAGTGTGATAGGAGGAGAAGAGAATGTTTACATTTGATGAGCCCTACAACTTCTGTCTCCTTGGTTGTGGTGAAGTAAAAGATACATAAGCATACAAAAACCACTAGATCAGAAGAGAAATTCCAGTGATCCTACAATGAGTACTTGGCTGTCCCTCATAGAAACTTCATGCAAATAGTTGGTGAAAAACACTCATCTTTCAATGATACCAATGGAAAAGAACTAGCAGAAAGCCTGTATAAAAATACCATAAGAAAAACATGATGAAAGCAAGAGGAAATATAAGTAACAAGTAAAGGACACTAACCAGAAATAAAATATTGCCAAGGAGCAGAGGAAAATTGGGACAAGCATTTCACCATGAATAATTAAAAAATATATGACAAAAGGAAATCACCCATAAGAAGCATCAACATAGTGAAGAGATTTAAAACTTAAAGGAACATAAGGTAAGAAAAAATGATATGAACTGTGACCCAGCAAAGTTCAGGGAACTTAGGGAAAAGGTAAATATTAAAGTACTACAGAAATAAAGACAAAATTGAATAAAGTGCACATAGAAATGTACATAAAGAGAGAAATAAGAGAAGTGAGAAAATTGAAACAGAAGCAAAGGAGGATTTGAAAGGATTTAGAAAATACTAGGTATGAAAGGAAGACAGGAAGATAGGAGTATTTAGTGAAGAAAATAAAGATCATGGACTAATGCAACACATTATTGGAAAAGATTGCTGAAAATAAAGAAGATTTGAGTCTACCGATTTGACGAACACACCATAAGCTTGGGAAAATGGATTCAGAGCAGTCAAGAGTGAGATACCTCTGGTGAAGTTAGTGAATGTCAAAGATACAGAAGCCTCTGGGCATCTAGACAAATGGATTAAGTCTCTTGTGTGAGCAAATAAATCAGTCTGGCTTCAGACATCAATACAGTATTAAACATTGGAAGACCCTAAAGCTGAGCTCATAAACTCTTCTATCAGGCTTTATTTGGGGCATACGGGGCCTGTGCAAATAATTTTTGTGGGTACTCCTGTTTTAATGAAAAAAATTATTTCCATGAAAAAAGTACCATGTTGGACCATGGGAGCAAGGAGTTCCAGAGTTTGTCAAGTCATCTGATAGACATCACAAGCAGAGCAAAGAATCAAAGAGCCTTTCTATGTCTCCCTTTCTGCCAAATGGAAAGATAAGACAAGGACCCATGAATGTCCTGGACCAGACTGGGTTCCTACTTTGACTGCACTGGGCCATAAAATTTGAGGCAGTCACTCCAACATATGAGGTCCCCTGAGGTAATAAGGCCAGGGCAAAAGTCCTGCTTTCATCTGGGTCCAAGGATACTGCAGGCTCTTAAGACAAAAAGTGTGGGCCAACGATTTTATACCCACAAAGTTTTAAACATGAATGGCTGTGGGAATGTTGCTCCCATGAGCCCAGATATCAGATAAAAATCTATATGCAAAGTATAAACATGGTGCATTGAAATTTACTACCATACCAAACTAAAACCAGTGTGGAAAGTAGTGTGACAGAAGTGAATGTAAAATTTGTATGTCTTGAAAATGTTGAATTGACACATACAACACACTTTTGGATGGGGAAAATGGAAAAATAAACTTACAAGGTCTGGATCAAAAATTTAGCATCACCTGAGCAAAAACTCAATCAAATAGGAAGAAATGATCAGTATATTAACATATTACAAGGTTGAGTTCAAACACAAAACCATGAATAAGACAAAACAATTCATAATACCAAATTATGATATGATCCAAATAAAATCCCCTCAATATTTTATTTTGAAGTGAGATAAGCTCTTCTAAAATTTTTGTGGAAACTAAACAAGTAGGAAAAGGCAAGAAAATCTTTAAAATAAAAGAATAATGAGAGGGTAGCACTCCTTCCAGATATTATGACATATTCTAAAAACTCAATAACTTAATCAGAGTATTATGAATACTTGGGTAGATAGCTCTGTGAAACAGAAAAGAAAATTCATAAATAGACCAAAATACATGTGGAAATCTAGTATTTGATAATGGTACAACACAAATCAGTGGGGGAAAGACAGATTATTCAACAGATGTTGTTGAATCACCTTGTTAGCAGTCTGGAATAAAGATCAAGTTGGAAACATACCTCAACCCTTACACAAGGATAAATTCAAAATGGATCAAGTATTTAAATATTAAGAAATAACTACAATAGAACTAGAAGAAAGCATAATAAAATTCTTTGCTGCAAGGAAGAAAACTTTTCCAACATTTACACAAAACCAAAAAATATCCCCAAACCTAAAAATATTCATAAATCAAATTCTGTGGTTCACAAACATAAAAACAAAGGCAAAAGGAAAACTGAAAACTGGAACAAATATTTGTAATTCACATCATAATGAGCTAAACTTCCTAATATAAAAAAGCACCTACTTGGTAACACATTATAGTGAGTATAACTAACATGGCTGGTTTATAAAAGTGATTGTGGTTGAAAGGAGTAGTCTAGGGATGCAAATGTCAAATGAAGAAATCTAAAGAATAATCTCGGTACTGAATAACATGGTGAACCCGGTAATGGATGAGGATTGTGGTTAATAGTACAAATACAAAAATATACTTCTGTGAACTGGAACAAATGTATGTCACTATTACAAGCCGGTAATAATATGGTGATGCATGGGAAAAATACAATTAACATAACTCATGGACTGCAGTTAACAGCAATATTGTTATATTCTTGCATCAATGTTGAAGAAGGTACTATATCAATGCTAAAGGTAAAATAATAGGTGAGTATGGGAATTTTTCTTTTGGACTAAGGAAAACATTCAAAAATTTACTGAAGTGATGAGTGCACACTCTGATGAAAGTGAGAGCCACTGAATGTACACTTTGGATGGATTGTACTAGACATGGGACTGTATAACACAATGAACCATGTGGTAGATGATGGACTGTGATTAACAGTATAAATATGACAGTCTTTTCTCATGAACTGTATCCAATGTACAATACTAATTGATGGTGCTAATAATAGGGGGTTATATGAAAAAATATATATACCAAATGTAAGCTATGGACCATAGTCAGTAGTAATATTTTGATGGTGCTCTTTCATAATCAATAAGAAATGTTTCACAATAGTGCAAGGTGTTAGTGGAAGGGTGATGTATGGGAATTCTGCACATTATGCATGATTGTTTTGTAAGCTTACAACATCTGTAATAGAAACATGTATTATATAAAAAGTGTCTACTAATGAGTAGGATAATAAACTGATAGACAACAAAGGGTGTGAACAGAATTCACAAAAAAAGGAAATGTAAATAATTCTGAAACTAAGAAACTATCTCAAGCTCACCCATGATAAAAGAAATGCAAATTTAATCTACTCTTCAGCATCATTCTCACATTAAATTTTGTAGAGATGGTAAGTATAAATTAGAACAAAATTATTGAGAGAAGTATATATTTATCATTATGAATGGCAAGTCCTCTGTATCAGCTACTTCACTTCTAAAAGTTTAGCTTACAGATACTCTCCCAAATGTACGAAATGATGTATATAAAAAGCTATTCATTGAAGCATTGATTGTGATTGTCCTTGAGGACAGGGAGGAACATTCCTGGGCAGAGCAAACTGTGGTCAACTTAGAGGCACTACCTCCTTTGCCACTAAAGGCTGCCTTTTATGGCTTGTTTCAGGTCCCTTCACCCTAATGATTTATGTCCAGTACCAAAGTACCTGCTTTAGCTTAAAGTTAGTTCTACAGTAGCCTGATGGCAAGGAAAATCACTGATTCCATACCCACTTAACAATGATATTTGTATGCTGAGTACAATCAGATCATCCTGAACCTTTTCATATTTTTCTATTCTTTTCATCATCTTCTGGGTATTTCTCTATTTCCTCACATCCTTCTTAAAAAGAACTGCCCTTGAATTGGACTCAGATCCTGATTTAAAGTATAACAAAGCAAAAGCTCTAAGTATGGTTGGGTTTTAATAAAATAAGTGCCATGGCCCAGCACTCATGTCAGTCCCAGAAAGAACTAGAAATAAACAGAAAATCCTCAAAATATCCCAAAGAGTGTTTGACATGGGTGAGGACTCCTCCATACACCCAAATCCATTTCTTCTGTTCTTAATAATTTTCTGTCTCACTTTTGTGACTAATGTTGCATTGAGATGCATGAAGAGTGCGTGGAGAGAGAAGTTTAGCCAGCTTATTGCACGTAAAAATGGATGTAGACTGCAATGAAGATGAATGTGTTTATTGCTGAACACAAGGTCTCTTCCTGCTGCTGTCTCCTGGTGTCACACTGGGTGGCTGAGAGGTCTTACCCCCAAATTGCATGTGTGTGCACTGGCATGATCAAGTCTCCCTCCCCCAAGCCCAGACACAAACACATACTCACCACCACCACCATCAGCACCTCCTTGAGGACAGGGGTCTTCTCTTCTGCTGCTGGTTCTGAGATGAGTGTATATGATGCTTCCTTTCTTCAGTTTAAAGAGCATCAACACACACACACACCTGAACTATATCCTAAGTACCCAACCTTTTAGGGAGTTTCCTATAGATTTTAAATGAAGTCCAGGAATGTTGAAAAGCCTACAAATTCTCTGAAATATTTCTAACTTGTTGTTCTAGCTTCCTTTTTAAATAATTTTTCTCTTTAAAGCCAATCCTACACAACCTATTCTCTTCCTCTTTCTCATATCTCTTTCTTTTTTATAGATAATGCCCCATTTTAAAGTCTTACATTTTCCATTACTTTTAATTGAAAATCCATGTAGGTGAGATGGAGGGAGGCAAGATGGTATTGGTTTAGGAGGGCACTTGTTGACTCGCTCTCTGAGGACAGCTGATTGAGGACAGAGTTTTGCCTGGGTGTCTGTGCTGTGGGTGCATGGAGTGAGAAACTTGGGACATCTATCTGGGGACAGCTCGATGGCATGGATTGCTCAGTAGAGATTCATGAGTTTAACCCTGCCCATGGAGGTTAACACAGAAGGCTGAGACACACCCTCAGGGAAAAAGGCTGGTTTGAGCCACAACTCACGCCAGCAACGCAGTGAGAGTGAGTATTCTCTGAGAGCGGGACGGTTCTGGCAAGGGTTGCGAGGGGTTTCCTTTCTGTGGATTTGACTGCCTGGAACCCCTTGCAGCTTTGGGGAACAAAATAGCTGGCTTCAATCAGCACTAGGCAGAGGGGAGTGGTGAATCTGCTGAGGAAGTTGATTTACCTTACCTGCCCATTGATATGCCCCAACTCCCACCAGCAACCTGGCGAGAGGAAGCATTCTCCAAGAGTGGGAGGGTTCTAACAGAAGTTGGAGAGGGGTTTCCTTTCTGTGGATTTGGCTGCCTGTACCCCCTCATAGCTTTGGGGAGCAGATAAGCCGGTTTGAAGAAGCTCCAGGCTGAGGGGAAAGGCAAATCCACTGGGGAAGCCCAATTTACCCAGCAGCCTGGTGACACTGAGGCTTGGCTCCAGAAGGGGCGGAGTCAGCCAATTTTATCATTCTGCATGGACAAGCATTAGAGTTTCAGCACCCCTGGGGAGGCCAGGAACTGGGAAGTGCTTGATTGGTTTCCACGAGCCTAGTTAGGGCCCCCTCAGTGATGGGGGTGGTCTAAAAGAGGACTTCTTTGGGTTCCCTTCATTCACCAAAAAAAAAAAAAAAAAAAAGACAGTCACTTTGAAAAATAAAAAATGAAATTTTCTTTTTAACTTAGTTTAATACAATTGATTGATTAACACAATCAGGCTAAGAAGGTCCGCAAGATGGAACACTGTTCTTCCTTAGAATTGTTTGCCTGCTTGCTTGTGTGGTTGTTTGGTTTTTCTCTGTTTATTTATTCTCTCTTGCTTTTCTTTCCTCTTTCCACTCTCCCCCCCTCCTTTTCCTTTCATTTTTATTTTATTATTTTTTTAAATTAGGTGCTGTTAGCTTGTCTCTTCTTTGCTGTGATTTTTATTCAGTGATTTCCCATTCTCTGTCTATATTGATTTTGTATCCCAAGCTATCTCTTTTCCTTCCTTCATCTTTCTACCTTCTGCTTTCTGTTGCAGTTCTTATGTACCATGTTTTTTCATTAGCCCACAACTTAAGGGTGTCAATTTCTATTCTATCTATTCTGTTTCCTTCTTTTTAAATTAATATTAACCTTTTCCTTTCATCCCTTTCTTTACTCTTTCTCTCCCTCCTCATCATTCTACCCTTCTAAATCATTATATATATATATATATATTCCTCTATTTGGTTTCCCAGTCCATTGTAGGTACTCCACTTTTTTCCTATTACTCTACACTGCCTACATGAGCTAAATATTCATTTCACTAAGTATTATACAGCACCTCTTCTAACTTTTATCAATGTTACTATTATCCTTCTTCCTTTTTCACATCTTTCGATTCCTCTGGCCTAATCTTTTGCCTTCTAGTGAACATAGAAAGACGCAAGGAAATAAAATAAGAAGAAAAAGTGTCAAAGAGAAAACATAACACACACAAAACCACCAGTTAAATAAAATTCTAGAGCAGAGAAAGAAGCTAATCAATCAAATAAACCCATCAAGATAAATGATGACTAGAGGGCAACAAAAAATTACAAACCACAATGAGAAACAGGAAGACATGGACCAGTCCAATGAACAAACTAAAAACCAGGAATATATGCAGAACATTGAACAACTAATCAAAGCTTTCCAAACAAATATCATGGACCAACTTAATGAAGTGAAGGAAGAGAATAAGGGTGTTAAGAAGACACTGGGAGACCATACTGAAAAAATTATAAACATACATAAAAAGATAATGGATATGACGGTCATCAGTGGCACAGTCCAAGAAATCAAAAAGCATATGGCAACATGGATGAACCTGGAGGACATTATGTTGAGCGAAGCAAGCCAGACACAAAAGGACAAATACTGTATGAATGCATTACTATGAACCGAATATATTGTGTAATATATTGTTTGATTAAAAAAATATATATATATGCATCCATTACATTTAATTAAGAAATGTATATATTTATTCATCTGTGTTTACTTTTTAGTTTTTAATTGTTTGTATTTTCAATTATTAAATGTACAAAATAAAGTTTAAAAATGTTAAAAAAAAGATGCTGGATTCACATAACAGCAGATTTGAACAGGCAGAAGAAAGAATTAGTGATGTGGAAGATAAGACATCTGAATTCAAACAGATAGTAGAACAGATAGACAAAAAGATAGAAAAAAATCCAGCAGGGACTCAAGGATTTAACTGACAACACAAAATGCACAAACATACGCATTATGGGCATCAAAGAAGGAGAAGAGAAAGGATAGGGAACAGAAGAAGTGTTGAAGGAAATAATGGCTGAAAACTTCCCAACCCTATTGAGAGAGATGGATGTGCAGATCGAGGAAGCACAGTGCCCCCAAAGAGTATAAATCCCAACAGGCCAACTCCAAGGCATATACTTGACAAAATGTCCAATGCTCAAGACAAAGAAAAAATACTCAAGGCCACGAGAGAAAAGAGAATGATCACATACAAGGGAAGCACAATAAGATTATATGCTGATTTCTGATCTGAAACCATGGAAGGAAGAAGACAGTGATATGACATAGTCAAAGTAATAAAAGAATAAAACTTCCAGCCATGAATTTTCTATCCAGCAAAACTGACATTCAAAGATGATGAAGAGTTCAAAATATTCACAGAAAAACATATATTAAGAGAGTATGCCAATAAGAAACCTGCATTCAAGAAATAATAAAGGAAGTTCTACAAGTTGGAAGGAAAAAACAAGGGAGAGAGAGTTGGAGGAGAGTTTAAAAACAACTGAAAAGACAAAAAGAGAAACAAAACAACATATGAAATACATTAACCTAAAGAAAATGTGGCTGAAGCAAGAAATTCATTGTGAGTAATAACACTGAATGTTAATAGATTAAATTCACCACTCAAAAGACAGAGATTGGCAGAATGGATAAGGAAATATGATCCATCTATATGCTGTCTACAAGAAAACCACCTTCGACCCAGGGATTCAAGGATGCTGAAAGTGAATGGCTGGAAAACAATTTTACAAGCTAACAACAGCTAATAAAGGGCGGAGTAGCTATCCTAATATCAGAAAAAATAGACATTAAGTGCAAAACTATTGTAAGAGACAAAGATGGACACTATGTATTAGTTAAATGGGTAATCACTCAAGAAGAGAGAACAATCATAAACATTTATGAACCTAATCACGGTGCCTCAAAGTACATGAGGCAAACTCTGGAAAAACTAAGTGGAAAAATAAATGCCTGTACAATTATATTGGGGGTCTTTTATACACCATTATCACCATTAGACAGAACATTTAGACAGAGAATCAATAAAGAAACAAAGACTCTGAACAATACATTAGAGGACCTGGATTTAACAGACATATACAGAACACTACACCCAAATACAGCACGATTTACATTCTTCTCAAGTGCACGTGGATCATACTGCAAGATAGACCACATGTTAGGCCACAGAACAACTCTCAATGAATTCAGAAAGATTGAGGTTATACAAAGTTATCTCTCAGACCAAAATGGAATGAAATTGGAAATCACTGAGGGCCAGAGAACCAGATTAAGCACAAAAATATGGAAATTAAACAACACACTCTTAGACAAACAGTGGGTCAAGGAGGACATCTCAAAAGAAATCAGTAACTACATTGAAACTAGTGAAAATTAAAACACAACATATCAAAACCTATGGGATGCAGTGACAACTGTCCTGAGAGGGAAGTTCATAACCATAAATAAATATATTAAAAAAGAAGAAAGAACTAAAATTGAAGATCTAACTGCACACTTGGAGGAATTGGAAAAACAACAACAAACTAAACCTAAAGTAAGTAGAAAAAAGGAAATAACAAAGATTAGAGCATAACTCAATGAAATATAGAATAAGAAAATAATAGAAAAAATAAACAAAACCAGAAGCTGGTTCTTCAAGAAGATCAATAAAATTGACAAATCCTTAGCCAGACTAACAAAGAACAAGAGAGAACAGATGCAAATACACAAAATAAGGAATGAGCAAAGGGATATCACTACAGACCCCACAGAAATAGAGTATCATAAGAAGATACTTTGAAATATTACATGCCAACAAAAATAATAATTTAGAGGAAATGGACAAGTTTCTAGAAACACACAAACAGCCTACATCAATGAAAGAAGAAATCGATGAACTCAACAGTCCAATTACAAGTAAAAAGATAGACTCAGTCATCAAAAACCTCCGAACTAAGAAGAGTCCAGGACCAGATGGCTTCACAACTGAATTCTACCAAACATTCCAGAAAGAGCTAACACCAGTTCTGCTTAAGCTCTTCCAAAAAATAGAAGTAGAAGGAATATTGCCTAACTCATTCTACGATGCCAACATTACCCTAATACCAAAACTAAAGATACCACTAGAAAGGAAAATTACAAACCAGTTTCTCTAATGAACCTAGATGCTAAAATCCTCAACAAAATACATGCTAATCGCATTGAACAACATATAAAAAGGATTATACACCATGACCAAGTGGGTTTCATCCAGGGTATGCAAGGATGGTTCAATATAAGAAAATTAATCAATGTAATACACTACATGTATTAGTCAGCCAAAGGGGTGCTAATGTAAAATACCGAAAAAGGGTTGGTCTTTATAAAGGGTATTTATTTGGGGTAGAAGTTCACAGATACCAGGCCATAAAGCGTTAAGTTTCTTCTCACACCATAGTCCATTGCCATGTGTTAGAGCAAGACAGCTGCCGGCACTTGCCAGGTTTAGGCTTCTGGGGTTCCTCTCTTCCTGGGGCTGTGTTTCTCTCTGGGCTTAGCTCCTGTTTTCTCCACAAGGTCAGCTGTAGATGATCAGGTGATCTTCTCCTGGGGCCTTCTTTCCAACATCAAAACTGCTTCTCAAAAGACTGCTTCAACTGTTCTTTGCCTTGCCTTTTATATTCAATTCCCCACCCACCAAGGGGTGGGGCTCAAGGCCCTAATCCTAACCTAATCATGCCCAGATTAACAGATCAGTTTACAAGCATGATTCAATTATATTTTTGTAATTCATAATTACATCAAATTCCCCAACGGTTACACTACATAAAAAGATTGAAAGAAAAAAATCACATGATCATCTCTATAGATGCAGAAAAAGTATTTGACAAAATACAGCACTCTTTCCTGATAAAAACACTGCAAAAGATAGGAATAGAAGGAAACTTTCTGAATATGATAAAAGGTATATATTAAGAACCCAAAGCTAACATCATTTTCAATGGTGAAATCCTAAAATCATTCCCTCTGAGATTGGGAACAAGACAAGGATGCCCACTATCACCACTCCTACTTAGCATTATCTTAGAAGTACTTGCTCAAGCACTGAGTCAAGAAAAAGATATAAAAGACACCCAAATTGGAAAAGAAAAAGTAATAATTTCATTATTTGCTGATAACATGATCCTATACATAGAAAGCCCTGACAAATCTACAACAAAGCTTCTAGAACTTATAAAGGAGTTCAATAATGTCACAGGCTATAAGATCAATGCTCAAAAATAAGCAGCATTTCTGTACACCAATAACAAGCAATCTGAGGAGGAAATCAAGAAAACATATACTATTTACAATAGTAACTGAAAGAATCAAATACCTAGGAATAAATTTAACTAAAGATGTAAAGGACTTATATACAGAAAACTACACAACACTGTTAAAGGAAGTCAAAAAGACTTAAATAAATGGAAGAATATTCCCTGTTCAGGGAGAGGAAGACTGAACATCATCAAGATGTCTATCGTACCGAAACTAATCTACAGATTTAATGCAATCCCAATAAAAATCAACACTGTATTTTTTTCAGGAACTGGAAAAACTAACTACAAAATATATTGGGAAAGGTAAGAGGCCCTGAATTGCTAAAGACATATTGAAAAAGATAAATGAAGTTGTAGGTATCACTTTATCTGACTTTAAAACATACTACAAAGCTATAGTGGTCAAAACTGCATGGTATTGACACAAGGATAGACATTCTGATCAATGGAACTGAATTGAGAGTTCTGATATAGATCCTCACATATACAGTCATCTGATATTCGACAAGACCACCAAGCCCGTTCAGTTGGGAGAGAATGACCTCTCTAACAAGTGCTGCTGAGAGAACTGGATATCCATATCCAAAAGAATGAGAGAAAAATACCATCTCACACCTTATACAAAAATCAACTCAAGATGGATCAAAGATCTAAATATAAGATCCAAAACCATAAAGACCTTGGACGATAATGTAGGGAAGCATCTACAGGACATTGTAATAGGAAATGGTTTCATGAACTTCACACCCAAAGCACAAGCAACAAAAGAAAAAAATAGATAAATGGAATCTCCTCAAAATTAAAAACTTCTGCACCTCAAAGGATGTTATTGAGAAAATAAAAAGGCAGTCTAGTCAATGGGAGAAAGTATTTGGCAACCATTTATCTGATAGGAGCCTAATATCCTGCATATATAAAGAAATCCTACACCTCGAAAATAAAAAGACAAACAATTCATTTAAAAAATGGGCAAGTGATCTGAAAAGACACTTCTCCAAGGAAGAAATACAAATGGCTAAAAAGCTCATGAAAAAATGCTTGATATCGCTATTAGGGAATTGCAAATCAAAACTACAATGAGATACCACCTTACACCCATCAGAGTGGCAGCTAGTAAAAAAACAGTAGAATATATGTGTTGGAGAGGATGTGGAGGAATAGGAACCCTCATCCACTGCTGTGGGATTGTAGAATGTTCCAGCCACAGTGGAGGACACTTTAGTATTTCCTCAGAAAACTAACAATAGATCTTCCATATGATCCAGCGATTCCACTGCTGGGTATATACCCAGGAGAATTGAAAGAAAAGACACAAACAGATATATGCACACCAATGTTCATAGCGGCATTGTTCACAATTGCCAAAAGTTGGAATCAGCCCCGGTGCCCATCAATAGATGAATGGATAAACAAAATGTGCTACATACATATAGTGGAGTATTACTCACTGTGAGAAGGAATAAAGTGCTACAAACAGAATAACATGGATGAATCCTGAAGACTTTATGTTGAGTGAAGCAAGCCAGGCATTGAAGGATGTACAGTATATTACCTCACTGATTTGAATTGAGGAAAGTGAGCAGTCTCTGAGAATCATCGTCTCAAAGATTGGTTAACAAGGGAGACAAAGAGAAGAAGAGGTTGTGAGCCATCACCCATATGGACATAATCTATGATAAAGTGATATAGTTGCATATTGAAGGATATGACAGGTGAGTAGTATTATTACTGGGTTTGGTTGTGAAGGGTTGCCGGGTGGGTAGATTAGGAAGGGCAAGTTAGAATATCCAGGATACTGGCATGAGAGATGGGAGGGAGACTAGGTGAACATGGGATTTGTGGGTATGATGTTCAAAGTGCAGGAATGGGAATGCTCTTATGGCAGTATGACAAGGTAGTGTCACTGGTTTGGGGTGTAGGCTGGGGAGTCATTCAGGAAGGGGTTCGTCTGCAGTAAGTTTCTGGGGAGTGTGTGAGTGCTCATCCTGTCATAATGTGTGGTGTCAGGGAGTGGAGACCCACACAGTGAGTGGGAAGGAGATGGACCCCCATCTTTGGGAGCACTGATTCACCCAGAAAGACAGTTGGGTGTCTCTTACATGCATGGGTGGATCCTAATAGGAGAGGATAATCAGCATGTCAAGATCTCTTGTTGCATGTAATTATGAATCTTGTCATCCAATGAATCAAGACAGGGGAGTGTCATGTGCCCCAGGGGGATGGGGAGGAAGGAAAAGAAGAGATCAAACAGGGGGTATTTAGTGGTCATGGGAAATGTTTTTCATTACCTTACAGTAATGGACACAAAACATGGTAAATATCATCAAAAATTATTAAACTGTACCGTCTAAATTGTAAACTATACTGTAAACCATTGACAAGATTTAGTAGCCATGTTTCACTATCTGTATAATAGTTATAACAATGCTACCATCCACATAAAAAAGGTTTTAATATGGGGTGAGGAAAGGGGAAGGAGGTTGGGTATATAGGAGTCTCTAGTATCCTGTGTGTGACTTTGCCGTGACCTAAAACTTCTTTGAAAATTAAATGAAAATTAAGGGGACACTGGGGAATGAGAGGGGGCAGGTGCCACAATACAGACTGGACACATGATAATGCAGTAATAAAAGGAAATATGTTTAAAAATTTTATTTTTTATTTTTTTTTTTGCTTTTTCCCATTTTTTGAATATCCCAATCCTTTAATTTTATTTTATTTCTAGTGTTTTTTTTTAAGTTTCCATGTATTTTATCTCTATATTTAAACTTATCTTTAATTTTATTTTATTTCTAGTGCTTTTTTTTAAGTTTCCATGTATTTTATCTCTATACTTAAACTTATCTTTATTATTTCATTTTCCTATTTATTGTATTTGGCTATTCTATGGGCTTCATCTTCAAGGAATGTTTGGATCACAGAAGGGTTACAGAGGGGGCAGGAGAGGATCATTGGTGGGGGGTGTCTGGGATCATTTTCATGGGAGGACGTTCACCTGAATATACATGAAAGATATATAAAATTGTTCAGATAGTCAAGGGGTGGGCATGGTTATAGTGGGTAGACAATCACTCAATAAATGAGGGAATACTGAATTCCCAGCCTGGAGAGCTCTGCCACATTCTTCCAGGGAGCATCAACAGTTAACTGAGTGCAGGGGCAGTGTCTGGCAATGGAGGATGGTCCACTGATGGGTTCCTGTTATTGATGACTACCCTTATGAGTCTTTGCTCTTGTAATTGAAACTTAGCCTACTGTTATGGGGTGCCTAAGAGTTAACCTCCTTGTTGCTCAAATGTGGCCTCTCTCTAAGCCAAACTCAGTCTATGAATGTATTACCTTCCCGCTAGGATGGGACATGACTCCCAGGGATGAGCCTCCCCAGCAACGAGGGATTAGTACCAAGTGCCAACTAGAAACACAATTGGAAATAGATCTTGAATAAAAGATGGAAAAGGTAAAGACAAATGAGTTCATGTGGCTAAGAGACTTCAAAGAAAGTCAGGAGGTCATCCCAGAGGTAACGCTTATACACACTTCACTAGGATCTCATAAAACACCAAAGTGGATATCACCACACACAAAGGGGCTCCTGAGGGCTCTGGAGTCACCCAGGTCCTATATAAGGGGGAATAGCTCCAGAGATTGATGCCTTATCAGTGGCCTATACTTTGGAATCTGTGCTCCTGAGAGTGATAGAGTTGGACTCAAATAAGTCTTCCCTGTATATGGTCCATCAGTCCCTTCTATTCAAACTTATATGTGATGCTGGAGTTTGTAGGTGTACTTCCAAAGACTGGAGGCTCTGATCTGTCCGTGTGCCAGCTGTGCCTGGAATCTTGGTGGAACTGCAACTCCTACTCTACAGCTCAATGGACTCACTCAAGTCACCTGGTGAGGAGACAATGATGGACAATGGCCATCCCAGGGAATGGAGAGAGACTGCAGCTGCAGGCAGGATAATCCCAGATACCACATCCATCGGTTATATGGCCCCTCTCACTTGGAGGTGGAGTGGACATCACCATCCCAAACTCCTCAGGATCGGAGGGAGAGCTATGGACTAGAGTGGACTTAATGGTATTCTGTTGTAGACATATTGTAATTCAAGCAATGGAAGAAATTACAACAGTGATGTGGAGCCAGTGGTCACTGGACACTTTTGGGGCAGGGAAGGGAAAAACAGTTGTAATACAGGGGCTTTTTCAGGACTTGGGAATTATCCTAAGTGACATTACAATGACAGATATAGGCCATTTTACATCAGCATATAACATACAGAACTGTGTGGGAAAGAGTGTGGTCTACAATGTGAATTATGGTCCATGCTTAATGGCCAAGCCGCAAGATGTGTATATCTATTGCGGGTGATGTGCCACACTAATGAAAGATGATTATGTGGGTTGTTATGCAAAATGTGGGAGGTGGGGAACATGAGAATTCCTGTAATTTTTGGGTAACATTTATGTAATCTAAGCATCTTTTAAAATATAAAATATATATATGCTTCCTGAAAAAAAAATACTCCATGTAGGAGATTTAGCAGGGTATGCATAGGTGGCAATGGATTTCAAATGGCATCCAGCTAGTTTTTAAATGAAAGAGGGAGACTGGTGCTGTGCTGTCACTATTTTTCTCTTCCATGCAGGGCATTCACCAGATTCCTCCCTCAGACAGGCGGCACATGGAAACTGGGAATCACTTATTGGCTCTGGCATAGCTGCAGGAACCCACCATCACTGGTGAACAATTAACATCTGCCATGGTTGAGAAGGTGCAGGAAGACCCCAGGGAAGCAGGTTCCCATAGAGAAAACATTTGTTTCTGACAGGACCTAACTTTCTAAAAGCAATGATTAGGGTGACATTATCAACACAGCAATGTAGGACAACCCAGTAAAAACCACCACAGACATTCACTGAATAAAATGACAAATCCCACATCCTTAGAACTGTGGAGGATGGTAGAGTCTGGAGAAAGACTCCAAAAATGCTGAATAGAAGAAAATGAAAAATATCAGATAGGAAATCTGAGTCCCAGACACACCATTCCACCTCACTGTCCCTCACTCACTCCTGTGTGTCTTGGGAGTTGCTCAGACATTAATCCAAGTCCCTCACCCTAGGTTGACAGTCTATAGAGATACTCACAGCATTGAGTTAGAACCCCACACATATCCAGGCACAGGGACACAAGTCCACAGAGACCTGGGACAGAATATTGACACTGAGGAGTGCTGCATATAAAAAAGCCTTAGAAGTGTGTATGGATAGAGAGACCATTGGCAAGTAGTGACTCACTCAATACATTTTTTGTTGACTGGACCACCTAAATGAAAAATGGAGTTTTCGGGAGTGTCCTTTCATAATTGCCCAATTAGGCTCCCTGGGGCAGGATATCCTAACAGGGAAGAAATCAGAAGCAGAAAAACCTCACAAAGACAGAGACAGAGAGAAAAAGGAGGGTCAAACTGAACTGCTGTAAGACAGGAGGGTCACCAAACTGAAAAGTATAAGGAAAGTGGGTCACTCAGTGAAAAAGTGGATTTTTTAAAAATGATAGGAGCTGAGAAGAGAATTCTGCACAAAAACAAACATAAAAGATGAAGATTCCCAGAAAAAAAAAAAAAAGAAGGAAGCTTTCTTTTGGCGGTAAAACAATTGCACAAAAAGTGCAATCTTAAAATTGTACCACATATCCAGGGCAAAATCCAGAGAAGAAGAGCTGAAAAAATCTGATCACTTAATCACAGGCTATTCTAATGGTCTAGAATAAGTTGGACCAATGTCCTGGTTTGAGTCTTTTGT
Source organism: Tolypeutes matacus (assembly GCA_026826555.1). Classification (NCBI taxonomy): domain Eukaryota; kingdom Metazoa; phylum Chordata; class Mammalia; order Cingulata; family Chlamyphoridae; genus Tolypeutes; species Tolypeutes matacus. The sequence continues at coordinate 125,664 of JAKSZT010054010.1, forward strand.
GGGCCCCAGAAAATTATCTTCTTACTCTAACCCATTCCTGTGCATGTAATTTAAATTCAGTTAAGGCACCTTTTGATTAGATCCCTTTTGATTAGATTGCTTCAGTTAAGAACCTTTGATTAGATTATGGGACCCAAGGCTGGTCCTAATACTTTTACCAGAGTCTTATATAAACTGAGGATTGAAAGCAGAGACATGCAGAGAAAGAGAGTTTCTATTTTTACCCTTCAATGTGAGAGGCAACTCCAGGATCTCCTACAACAACAAAAAGATAAAGAATCCCTAAGAGGATGAGACAGAGGCTGGAGGCTGGAAACAGCAGAACAGCCTAAAGCTGAAGAGATGAGGCCTGGGAGAGATAAGCCACATGCATGATTGCCCACAACTGAACTTGGAGAGGTAGTGAGCTTGGAAGAGAAGGTAGAGACTGGGTGCCATTTTGCCTTGACACGTGACAGGAGTCCAGGATCACCTGCAGCTGACCTTTGGTGAGACAGCATCTCTTATGATGCCCCCAATCTTGGAACTGTAAGATTTTAACTTAATAAATCCCTATTTTGAAAGCCAACCCATTTCTGATATTTTGCATTGGCAGCCTTTAGCAAACGGAAACAGTCAAGCATCATAAAAGAGCATTAGCACAAAGTCAATCAACAACAAAATCCTGAGCAAGAGGAAGAAACTAAACTTCAGAGTTTACTCACTAAGATAATCAAATGTAAAGATGTCAGGAAAATTTAAAGCCAGACTAAGAAACGGGTAGATATACTGCAGCCAAGGGAATAAACTAAAATTTCAGAAAGACAAAGAATTTGGAGAAATTAATCAAATCTCCTAAATCAATTCAAGGAGACAAGAGAAAATAAGTCTAAAGTGATAAAGGACATTAAGAAGGCACAGGGTGAGCATACAGAAGGATTTGAAAGTATGCAAAGAAACATAACAGAAATTAAGGGGATGAAAAGCACAATAGTAGAAATTAAAAATAATGTAGAGCATACAACAGCAGATTTGAATATGCAAAAACAAGAATCAGTGGTCTAGAAGACAGGACAATCAAAATCACACAGTCAGAAAAACTGATAGAAAATAATAGAAATAAATGAGCAGTGTCTCAGGGATTTGAATGACAGCATGAAACATACAAGTATACATGTCATATCCCAGGAGAAGAGAAGAGAGCAGGATAGAAGGAATACTTGAAGAAATAATGTCCAAAAATTTTCCAAGTCTTATGAAAGACATAAATATACATAACAAAGATGTAAAACATACTCCAAATAGAATAAATCCTAATAGACCTACTCTGTGACAGACAATAATCAGAATGTGAAATACCAAAAATGAGAGAACACTGAAAGCAGGAAGAGAAAAGTGATTCATCACATACAAGGCATCCTTAATAAGACTAAGTGCCAATTTCTCATCAGAAATCATGGAGGCAAGAAGGCACCTGTAGGATAACTTTTAGCTACTGAAAGAGAAAACTGCCAGTCAAAAAATCTTTATCTGGCACAACTGTACTTCAAAAATGAGGGGAAGTTTAATATATTAACAGGTAAACAGAAACTGAGAGAGTAAAGTCAACAAGCGATCTGCCCTACAAAAAATACTAAAGGTATTTCTGCAGGTTGAAGGTAAAGTCAGGAGAGAGTGGTTTGTAGTAGTATGAAGAAATGATTATCAGTAAGGGTAACTAAAATGGCAAATGCAAAAACCAATAGTCCTGTGTCCTAAATATACACTACAATTTAATTCCTATGAGAGTAAATATACAATTGAATAAAAAAGACATATTTCCAGATAATGAATATGCAAAATATAAGGTGGTAGAGTGGGACAAAAACAACATGAAGTTAACAACATAAACATAGGGATAAGGGAGCAGAAAATATGTGTGCTACTGAAGCTGTTGCTTAGTTTCAATCAGTACATTATAGATGTAGGTGGTATATTATAAACTCCAGGGTAACAACAAAGAAAACATTTAAAAATACTCAGAGAAATGAGAGAGTGATCAATCCAATATATTCTAAAAGAACAACTATACAGAAAAGGAGGTTACAGTGAAGGAAAAGAGATACAAACAAGAGACATGACTGATAAAATCCAAATGATAAAAGGGCTCAAGTAAGTACTGCCTTTCCAGTAATAACCCTGAATGGTAATGGATTAGACTCTACAAACAAAAGACACAGATATGAAGAATGGATAAAAACAGCATGATCCAACTATTTTTTGTTTACAAGAGACTCACCTAAGAACCAAATCCACAAATAGGTTAAAAGTGAAAGGTTGGTAAAAGAAATTCCAAGCAAATAGCAGAGCTGGAGTAGCTGTAATAATATTAGACAAATAGTCTAGAAGTACAAAACTGTTATAATGGACAAAGAAGGGCATTATCTATTAATAAAAAAGGCAGTCCACCAAGAAGAAGTAACAATCACAAATATATATGCAACTAACCACGGTACCCCATCTGCATGGGAAACTGAAGAAAACTGAAAAACTGAAGGGAAAAAAAGAAACACTTCTACATTAATAGTTGGAGAATTTAACACACCAGTTTCATTAACAGATAGAATATCTAGACAGAAGATTAATAAGGAACAGAGAATTTGAATAATATGATAAATTAACTAGACCTAACAAACATATACAGAACATTGTAACCCAAAAACAGCAAGATATACATTCTTCTGAAGTGTGCATAGATCATTATCCAGGATAGACAACATGTTCATTTGACAAAAAAAAAAGCCTTGATGCATTAAAAATATTGAAATTATACAAAACACTTTCTCTGAAAATAATGGAATGAAGGTGGAAATCAATAATGGTGAGAACTGGAAAATCCACAAATATATTAAAGTTAAATACCACACTCTAAAGCAATCAGTGGGTCAAAGATGTAATTGCAAAGAAAATCAGAAAATATCTTGAGATGAATGAAAAGAATACAATATATCAATTGTATGGGATTCAGTGAAGGGAGTTTTGAGAGGGAAATTTACATCACTAAATGTGTATTTTAAAAAAGAAAAGCTAAAATAAAGACCAAACTGCACACTTGGAGAACTAGAAAAAGAACAACCTAATCCCAAATCAAGCAGAAGGAAGAATATAACAAAGATTAGAGCAGAAATAAATGAAATTGAGAATAAAAAATAAATTAACAAAACCAAAGATTGGTTCTTTGAGAAGATCAATAAAATTGATCCAAAAAATTGACAAGGCTACCAAGTCCACTCAATTGGGAAATAATATTTTCTTCAACAAATGTTGCTGGGTAATGGGATATCCATATGCCAAAGAATAAAGAGGCCCCCTATATCACACTATGTACAAAAATTAACTCAAAGTGGATCAAAGACCTAAATATAACAACCACGACTACAAAACTCTTATAGGAAAATATAGGAAAGCATCTTCAGGATCTTGTGTTAGGCAATATTTAGAAACCACAATACAATAAGAGTTTAATATCCAAAATATATAAAGAAATCTTATAAGTCAAGAATACAAAAACAAACAACTCAATTAAAAATGGGCAAAAATGAAAAGAACAACAACAAAAAAAAATGGGCAAGAGAATTGAATAGACATTTGTTCAAAGAGGAAATAGGAATGGCTAAAAAGAACATTAAAAGATGCTCAATATCAATAGCTATTAAGGAAATGCAAATCTAAACCATAATGAGATATCATTTACACCCACTAGAAAGGTTACTATTTAAGAAAAACAGAAACAGAAAACTACAAGTATTGGACATGATATAGAGAAATAGGAAAATTCATGCACTGCTGGTGGGGATCTAAAATGGTGCAGCCACTGTGGAAGACAGTTTGGCAGTTCCTCAGGAGGCTAAATATAGAACTATCATATGACCCAGCAATTCCTCTACTTGTAATATATCTAGAAGAACTAAAAATCGTTATACAAACAGATATCCACACACCGAGGTTAATAGCAGCCTTATCCACAATTGCCAAAAGATGGAAGCAATGAAAGTGTCCATCGACTGAAGAATGGAAAAACAAAATGTGTTATATATATTTGATGAAATATTATTCAGATGTAAGAAGGAATGAAGTCTGGGTGCATGGGACAACATGGATGAAACCTGAGGACATTATGTTGAGTGAAATAAGCCAGACACAAAAGGACAAATATTGTATGATCTCGCTAATATAAACTAATTATAATATATAAACTCATAAAGTTAGAATCTGGTATATTTGCTAACCAGGAGATAGAATGAGGGCAGAGAATGGAGATCTGATGCTTCTTTGTACAGAATTTCTAATTAGGTTGATTCTAAGTGTTTGGTAATCATTGGAGGTAATGGTAATACATTATTGTGATTATAAATTAACAGCTGTGAATTGTGCATGTATGTGCTTGGTAGGGTATGTTTGCAGTCATAAATGTCACTAGAAGGTAAACTAGAAGATAAAACAAGTGACTATAACACAGTGAACCCTGTTGGGGATGATGACTGTGGTTAATAGTATAAATATAAGAATGTTATTTCATGGACTATAATAAATGTACATCACTATTACAAACTAGCAATAGATCTTCCGTATGATCCAGCAATTCCACAGCTGGGTATATACCTAGAAGAACTGAAAACAAAAATACAAACAGATATATGCACACCAATGTTCATAGCGGCATTGTTCACCATTGCCAAAAGTTGGAATCAGCCCCGGTGCCCATCAACAGATGAATGGATAAGCAAAATGTGGCACATACATACAATGGAATATTACTCAGCGGTAAGAAGGAACAAAGTGCTAACACATGGAATAACGTGGATGAATATTGAAGACCTCATGTTGAGCGAAGCAAGCCAGGCACTGAAGGATGAACAGTATATGACCTCACTGATCTGAACTGAGGAAAGTGAGCAGTCTCTGAGAACCATTGTATGAAAGATAGGTTAACAAAGGAGAGTAAGAGAAGAGCAGGCTTTGAGCCATCTCCCATATGGACGTAATCTATGGTAAAGGGATAGAGTGTGGTTGCATGTTGGGGGATGGGGCAGATGAGTGGTGGTGTTCCTGGGTTTGGTGGTACAGCACTGAGGGGTGGGTGGATTAGGAAGTGCTGGTTCAAATCCCCAGGGCATGTAACTGTGAATCTTGACATTCCATGGGTTAGGAGAGTGGGTAACATGGGCCCTGGGGGGCTAGGGAGAAGGGAACAGTCAAGATCTAATGGGTTGTTTGGTGGTCATGGGGAAGGTTTTTCATTACCTTTCAGTAATGGACACAGGACATGGTAAATATCATCAAAATTATTAAACTGTATCATCTAAATTGTAAACTATACTGTAAATCACTGACAATGTTTAGTTGCTATATTTTGCTAACTGCATAACAGTTATAACAATGCTAGCAACCAAAAAAAAAAAAGGATGGGGAGTTAATATGGGGTGGGGAAGGGGGGGGGTTTGGTATCTGGGAGTCTCCGGCACTCCGTGTGTGCCTTTGCTGTGACCTAAAACTTCTTTGAAAATTAAATGAAAAATTGGGAGACAATGGGGATTGAGAGGAGGAAGGTGTCATGGCACACCAGACATCCGATAACACAGTGATAAAGGGAAGGAAAAAAGGGAAAAAAGAAGAGAGAAAGGAAATAAAAATGAATATATATATATATATATATATATATATATATATATATATATATATATTAAAGGCATTTCCTTTGCTTTTTTGCCCATTTTTTGAATGTCCCATTCCACTAATTATATTTTATTTTGTTTTGTTCTTTGTTTGATTATTTGTTTTTTTTCCTTCTCTCTTTTTTTTTTTCCCCCTGTGTTTCCTTATGTTGTCTCTTACATGTAAGCTTATCACACTTGTTTTTTTTCCTAGTAAGTGTATTTGATTATTTTATGGACTAAATGTTCATGGAGGATTTGGATCACAGAAGGGTTACAATGGGTACTGCGGGGGATTATTGGGGGAAGGGTGTCTGGGGGGTGTTTCGTGGGGATTGATTCAACTGAATATACATGAAAGATATACAAAATCATTCAAAGGATCGGGGGATGGGGCATGGTCACGATGGGTGGATAATCACACAATAAATGAGGGAATCTGAATTCCTAGCCTGGAGAGCTCTGCCACAATCTCCAAGGGAGCAGCAATAGTCCTCTGAGTGTAGGGACAGTCCCTGTCAAAATAGGATGACCCACTGATGTTTTTTTTTTTTTATTTTTTTTATTTTATTTTTTTTATTGATGACTACCCTTGTGAGTCTCTGTTCTTGTAAATGAGACTTAGCCTGCAGTTGTGGGGTGCCTAAGGGTTGCCACCTGAGAGCCTCCTTGTTGCTCAAATGTGGCCTCTCTCTAAGCCAAACTCAGCATATGATTGCATTACCTTCCCCCCAACGTGGGACATGACTCTCGGGGATGAGCCTCCCTGGCAATGAGGGATTAATACCAAGTGCCAACTGGCAGCTTTGTGCAGTGGCAGTATTGTAGCCAATGAGGTTTATCCGAGGCACGATTATTGCTAACTGAAAACTTTTCCCAAGTGCCAACTGGCAACACAACTGGAAAAAGACCTTGAATAAAAGGGGGAAATGGTAAAGACAAATGAGTTCATGTGGCTAAGAGACTTCAAAGAGAGTCAGGAGGTCATCCCAGAGGTAACTCTTATGCACCCCTCAGTAGGAGCTCATAGAACATCTAAGTGCCTATCACCCCACTCAGTGGGGTTCCTGAGAGCTCCGGAGACACCCTGGTCTTATATAAGGGGGGATAGCCCCAGAGACTGATGCCTTATCAGTGGGTTCTATTTTGGAATCTGTGCTCCTGAGAGTGACAGAATTAGACTCAAATAAGTCCTCCCTGCACATGGTTCACCAGTCCCTTCTATTCAAACATACATGTGATGCTGGAGTTTCTTAGGTATACTTCCAGAGACTGGAGCCTCCTGCCTACCTATGTGCCAGGTGTGCATGAAATCTAGGTGGAGCTGCAACTCCTACCCTACAGCTCAATGGACTCATCCAAGTCACCTGGTCAGGAGACAACAATGGGCAATAGACATCCCAAGGAATGGAGAGGGCCTGCATCTGCAGGCAGGATCATCCCACCCATGGATATGGTGGGTGGGATG
>JAKSZT010054010.1:133203-153603 GCA_026826555.1 Tolypeutes matacus
AGTGGCCACTTGACAGTTTTTGGGTAGGGAGGGGATGAGCAGTTGAAATACAGGGGCTTCTTTGGGAGTTGGAGGTTGTCCTGAGTACTGTTGTGGCAATGGATGTAGGCCATTTTAAATCAGCACACACCACTCAGAACTGAGTGGGAGAGAGTGTGGTCTACAGTGTGAACTGTGGTCTATGGTTGGTGGCAAGGCTCCAGGATGTGTAAGTTCATTGAGGTTGGTGGGCCACACTGTGGGAGATGTTTGTGTGGGATGTGGTGGGAGGTGTGGGAGGTGGGCAACATGGGAATCCTAGTGGGTTCCGTGTAATATTTTAGGTAATCTAAGCACCTCTTAAAATATATGTGTATATATATATATAAATAACATTTTTGTAAGCAAATACACATATATGCATATATATTTATATATCATTTTTCAAATGTTTGTATATATTGTGAGAATTTTGATTTTTACCCATAATAATAAATAAATAAATAAATAAATAAATAAATAAATAAATAAATAAATAAATAAAAAACAAAGTGTTAATTAAAGGGTAGCATATGGGGAAAACACACTTCATGAAAACTATGGGCTATGGGTAACAGTAATATTTTACTCTTTTTTCATTAATTGTCACAAAGGGACCACACCAAATCTAAGTTTCAACAATAGGTAGTTTATGGTAATGGGGTTTTTCTTTTTGGAGAAATGGAAATGTTCTAAAATTGATTGTGGTTATAAATGCACAACTCTGTGATTATACTGAGTACCACTGATTGAACACTTTGGAGGTATAGTATGGTGTGTAAATATAGCTCAATAAAACTGCTTTAAAGAAAAGCAGAAAATTACAAGTGTTGGAGAGGATGTGGAGAAAAAGGAACACTCATCTATTGCTGGTGGGAGTTTAACATTCACTATAGAACAGATCTTTGCAAACCGATGTTCACAGCAGCATTATTTACAATTGCTAAAAGCTGGACACAACACAAGTGTACAACAACAAATGAATGGATAAACAAAATGTGATATATACATAAAATGGCATATTATTCAGCTGTAAAAAGGAAAGACATTCTGAAATATGTGACAACATTGATGAACCTTAAGACATTATGCTCAGTAATATAAGCCAGACTCAAAAGGATAAATATTGTATGACCTCATTGACATGAAATAATTAGAATAAGCAAAGTCATAGTGTTAGACTCCAGAATATAGGTTACCAGGAGCTGGATTGGGGCAGAGAATGAGGAAGTAATGCTTACTTGTACAGAATTTCTACTTAGGTAGATTGTAAAATTTTTAAAATGGATGGTAGTGATTGTAGCACATTCTTGTGAGTTTAATTAACAACACTGAATTACAAATGTGAATGTAGTTAAAAGGGGAAAATTTAGGTTATATATATATTATGAGATTAAAAATTAATAGATAAAACATAGGACTATGTAATACGGTAAAACTAGTTTTCTCACTATGGACTATACTTAATAGTATAAAAATGTTCTTTCAGGAATTATAACAAATGTACCACACACTAAAACAAAGTTAAACAATAGGTTGGTAAATGCAAAAAGTACACCTCTTTTAAAATATGGGCTGTAGTTAATAGTATAATTTTAATATTCTTCTGTCATTTGTAACAAAGGTATGACAATAATGCAAACTGTCAACAAGAGTGGGGTATAGGGCGACACTGTATTTTTTACATGATCTTTCTGTAAACCTACAACTTCCCTAGTTAAAAATTAAATGAAGGGTAGGGGAAGTAGATGTGGCTCAAATAGTTGGGCTCCCATTTACCACATGGGAGGCCCCGGGTTCAATTCCTGGGACCTCTTGGTGAAGGCAAGCTGGCCCGCATGGCACAATGAGGTGATGGCCCGCATGGTATGGTGAGCTTACAGCCTACATGGCGCGGTGAGCTGACAGCCTGCACAGTGCGGTGAGGTGACGCATCAAGATGATGCAACAAAGGGAGACAAGCAGACACAGAAAAACACACAGCAAATGGACACAGCGAGCATAAGCAGCCAAGAGGGAGGGGATAAATAAATAAAAATAAAATAAATCTTAAAAAAAAAGAAGAGTAGAAGTACATGTTTATTATTGAGGTGCTGATATAAATTTAAAGAAGAGTTGAAAGTTAGAAAAAGCAGAAAATTATTGTTGTTGAATTAAAGGAAAATGGGTGGGGGGTGACTCTCCTATTCATTTTAGTATGCTTTATAGAATTTGTTGGCTCTTCAAACTGTGAGCATCTATAACCTTGATAAAAATAAAACTGTAAAAAAAAATCAATTTACATAAAAATGACAAAAGAGCACACAAACAGTATAGGGATATAATGGAAATAGGATATAGGTAAGAGATGATACTGAACAAGAAAAATTTGAAATGTAACCAGCAAGGAATGAACACAATCTCAAGAAATTCACAAATTTTAGGGTGTAGCCATGTTTAGATTTATTTAACACCAGACATGAATTATCCATGAATATTTTGAGTCTGTCATGAATATCAATGAAAAGCACAACTATAGGGCACACAGGAAATCATAGAAAGGATGTGCTAATTTACAAAGATTATATGGCAAGTCATAACCTACCCCAAATGTCACCTCCAAATCTATAGCTTATAATTGAAGGATTTTTCAAAACTTCCTCCATTTCTTTAAGAGAGTGAAATCTAGGGAAAGCCTATGTCTCCTCTTTTTACTTTCTGTCTCACCAGGTTCCTTATTGCTTCCTTGACAGCTCTGTTTCTCAAAGTGTAGATGATGGGGTTGATCAAAGCTGGAATCAGATTATATAGCAGTGCCACAAACTTGGTCACATTATGAGAGAGCTTTCACTTGGGAGTCATGTACACATAGATGATAGTAATGTAGAAATTGGTCACCACTGTGAGATGGGAGCCACAAGTCCCAAGAGCCTTCTGTCTTCCCCCAGGCATCAATATCTTCAATACACTATGAGAAACACATCCATAAGAGACCAAGATCTGTGAGAGAGGTGAGACAAGGAAGATGCTACTTATTATCATAATTGCCTTCTTGTAATTGTTGATGTCCACACAGGCCAGCTGCATCATTGGGGATATCTCACAATAAAAATGGTTTATTCAGTTGTGGCCACAACAAGGAAGGGTCATTGTGATAGGGGTGTGGACCAATGAGCTGCTGAACCCAATTAACCAGGATATGCTGGCCAGTGTCCAGTACAGGTGTGGAGGCATGAGGGCAAAATAATGCACAGGCTGGCAGATAGCAACATAGTGATCATATGCCATCATGGCCAGAAGGACACATTCAGTGCCCCCCAGACCCAGGGTGAGAAGTAGCTGGACCACACACCCAATGAATTTTATGGATTTGTATGGCCCCCTGGAGGTTGACCAACATCTGAGGGCTGATGCAGGTCACATGAATTAGGTCAATAAAAGAGAGATGAGTGAGGAAGAAATACATGGGTGTATGGAGATGAGGGACTAAGCGGGAGACCAGGATAATGGTCCCATTGCCCATGAACATTAGAAGGTAAGTTGAAGATGAACCCATATAAGATACTTTCTAGCCATGGCTGCTCTGAGAATCCCACTGAAATGAAGCCTCTTCCAAATGTGGAATTGTCTCTTCCCATCTCCTTCTAGGTGACCTTGTAAGGAAAAGAAAAAAACCATTGGAAAATTGTGCTGTATCAGTGGTGTGTGTAAATACTGCTTCTGATTGTATTCAGTAGAAAATCCCTGTTCATGCATTTCCCTTTCCCTTTGCCCAAAAAGAGACAGCTGTCCAATTTAGAAGTGTCTTAATTTGACATAGAAATAATATAGGTAGAAGACAATACTAACAACCTCCTGCAGTAATTTCCTTATAGCACAATCCTCTCTCCCACCTTTCCTCTTATAATCCTCATTTTTATCCAGGCTGTGGTGCCTAACTGATAGAGCTCTTCATTGGTTTGACTTTTTCTGGACTGCTCAACTGACAAAAATCAATATACCAGAAATGTATTGGCCTTTACAATGGGAATTAAGTAGTTAACAATCTTATAGTTTAAGGTTGAGAAAAATGTCCAAATCAAGGCATCATCAGGCAATGCTTGCTCCCCATAGACCAGCTGCTGGCAATCCTATCTTTCTCTCAGATGGCAATGCACTCATCTTCATCTTCTGGTCTCTTCCTTTTCTTCCAGGTTTCATTGCTTCAGCTTCTGGCTTCTGTGGCTTTCTATTTCTTCATCTGAATTTCATTCTTTTATAAATGACTCCCATAAGAGGACCACACCTTAACTGAGGTAACTTAATCAAAGGTCTTACCAACAATATGTCCATACACAAAAGAATGTATCAATTCTAAGAACATTCTTTTCTGGGGTCCATGAAGTGCCATGTCATCACACTCCACCCTCTGAATCCCCCAAAGACATGTTCTTTCCATATGCAAAATACATTCATTCCATCACAGTATCTCAAAAGCCTTAAATAATTTCAGTAGCAATATTAAGTACAAATTATCAACAAAATCAGTTAGAGATGTGGTCTGTCCTGTGGCACAATTACCCTCTGGCTATAAACCTGTGAAACTTAGATAACAAATTACCTGCTTCCAGTATACTATAGGATAAATGTCCCCATTTCCATAGGGAGAAACTGGGAAGAAAACAGGGGTCACAGGACCCAAACATTTCCAAACACTACAGGGCATACTCCATTAGGTTTCAAGATCTTAGAGTCATCTTTAGAATGATGTTTAGTCCTCTGGCCTTGATGGAGTGGCAGTCCCAGTCATTCCAAGTGCTTTCACAGCAGTCATACTCTCAGCTCCACTCTCATCGACCACTGGGGTGGCAGCAGTGATGGATGTAGGATGGCCAAATACCTGAAAGTAACTTGTTTCTCTCCCTGTTGCTAGTATACAAAGGAAAGAATTATCTGTTAATTAGAAGGTAATGAGATGCAACCTTGTTTGGGGCCAAATTCTGGTTCCTGTGGTCAAGAATGTCTGGTTGAAGCAATGATGTATGAAGACCAGCTTCGATTGGTTGGCCAAACCTACACAGAAGAAACCCCTTTCTGTCCTTAATTCAACTTGCTTAATTAGCATAGTTAAAATCCCACCCAGAGGTGGATTTATTTGCCCCTTTTCTGATCATGCAATGTCTGTGCAAGCATGATTTCTTGAACATACTAATCATACAATTATATAACTAGCTATGTATGTTCATCCATATGCATAAAAACTAATGCATAAACAAAGCAAATACTCAATAATAACTTAGGTATTTAAGCAAGAGTAAAACCTCAGCATGGGGAGTCAGTTCTGAGTCACTTTAGATAGACCTTGGCTCCTGTCTGCAGGCATAATAAACATAATTTCTGCCTAACTCTTGGGTTAAAGTTTTATTTTCCTGTACATCTCTGGCTATCCCCAAAGGCCCAGTTTTGGTGACTAATGCCATGACTCTAGGCTCCTCAAGCATCAGGGTGGCATCCCACCTCTAGGCTCCATTTTTCCCAAGCATCTGGGTAGCTGCCAGCCTCTCCACAATCCCTCCAGCTTCTGAGAAACCTTGGTTGGTAACACTCTTCCCTAACAATAGGGCAGAAGGCCTGCCCTCTCAACGTTCCAGGGCATACTCACCCTTTCCACATACATGGGTGGGTCTGCTCTCTTAGCCTGAGAAGATGTCTTTGGTCCAGACCTCAGCTTCCATGCTTTTGCCTTTGAAGTCATTTTTCCTTCACTCTGCCCCTTTTTTGTCCCTTTTAGTCCAGACTGGAAGGGCAGTGGTTCCATTCATATAAATCTTGCAAAAAAACTTGTCAGTTTTGCATATAGTACACAGAGGTCCCAACTGTCAGGCAGGAGGACTTTCCACAAACCTCTTCTGGATAACTGCATTTCCAATCCTGACTTGCACTGAAATGTCTATTGCCATGTTCAGGTAAATCTTTACATGAAGCATTCTTCTCTTTGAACTCATTTTTTTCCAAGAAGCTCAGAATTTTCCAAATAATCAATTTCTGGTGTCTTTGTACCCAGGACTTCAGTTTTCAGCTTATCCCTTTCCTCTCACATTTTATCACAAGCTGCAAGGAGAATCCAGATCACTTTGTTCATTTAGTGTGGAAATCCCCTCAGCTAAGTATCGAAGCTCAACATGTTCAAATTCTGACTTCCATCCAATATCAGTAATTAGTTGTGCCACATTCTCTGCCACTTGAAAACGAGGATTGCCTTTCTTCCAATTTGCAATGACACATGCATCATTTCTGTCTAAGGCCTCATCAGAAGTACCTTTAGCATCTTTATGTGCGCCAACACTCTCTTCAAAGCAATAGAGACCGTTTCTGTCAAGGACCTCACAATTCTTACAGAATCTACCCATTACCCATTTATAAATCCATTCTCACGTTTTTGGTATTTGCAATAACAGCACTCCATTTTTCTGGTACCAAAATCTGTTCTAGTCTGCTAGGCTGCCAAAATGCAATATACCAGAAATTTCTTAGATTTTACACTGGGGGTTTATTCAGTTTTGAGGCTGAGAAAAATTTCCAAGGCATCATCATGTGATGCTTTCTCCCTAAGACTAGCTACCGGTGATCCTGGACTCTTCTCTCACATGGCAAGGCACATTGTGGCATCAGCTGGTTTTTCCCTTCTCTTCCAGGTTTCATTGCTTTCAGCTTCCGGCTTCTGTGGCTTTCTATCTCTTTGTCTGAATTGCATTCTTTTATAACAAACTCCAGTAAGAGGATTAAGACCCACCCTGTGCCCCACCTTAACTGAAGTAACCTACTCAAAATGTCCCACCTAATATAGGTCATTACCTACAGGAATGGATTAACTCTAAGAACGTACTTTTCTGGGGTCAATAAAGCCTCAAACCATCACATTCTTCATTATTTTTACATTCTAAATTATCTGTTCTATGTCCCATGCACTCTTACCTAATTGTCAATTAAGCATCAATCAAATCAGCAAATCCTCCAAGGAGGTGAAAAAGTCATTTAATTGCTTACACTAAAGGCACAAATTTACCTAAGATATACAGAATAGGGTGAACCCCCCCAAGCCCCAAGTTTGGATAAATCTATGTTGTTGATAGATGGATACAACTCAAACAGGCAGCATGGTAGGGATAAGGAAATGACTCAGTTTGGTGTTGACAATTTCATCCTGTTGATCCCAAAAATCTGGTGCAAAAAATTAGAACAGTCTCTCTCTCTCCTGTCCTCATCATGCTCTCTTCTTGTGACTTCTTATCTTCATCACAGCTACATTGATATTTGTTTTACTCTTTTTATATTTGGATAAAAATAAATCATTGGAAGATTGAGAGTTGTAAATCCTCTGAAACCACAACCAGAAAGGAGAGACCTGTTCCATACTCATCATATCAATTTCCATGACTGGTGAGCTTTAGAAAGAATAATGATTTTGATATCAAAGGTTAATTCATGACTCCCTACTCAAACTATATAAAAGATAAGGTTTAATTCAGTGATTATGATTTCAATTTGCACTTTATTATGGCAAATAAAATTACTTCATATATATAGCACTTTGTATGCTAAAATCTTCACATAATGAACTCACTGAACCCACACAATGCCCCACTTTTTATGCAAAAAAAAACAAAAACTGGGGAATAAACATGTATTACATGAGTATATCAGTGGTTCTCACATGTGTGCATGAGAATCACCATGAGGACTTGTTAAAACATAGATTACTGGGCCTTATTTCCCAGGGTCTCTGATTCAGTCAGTCTGAGCTAGGAGGCAAGAAAATGCATTTGTAACAAGTTCCTGGGAGATGTTGATGCTGATGCTTGGGCATCACACTTGGAAAACTGCTTTCCTACCTTTTTAACTTTTCCTGAGTAATCTCCATAATATCGTTTATTGAGTAGACAGTCAACAGCTGTTTCATTAATGAAATAATTAAAATTGAAGAAGAAATTGTAATAATGACCTTATAATATTCAGTAAAAGTTCCTGTTGAAGTTGGTAACTGCAGCCTAACATCCCAGCGCATAAACAATGCCTGATTTGCATTGTTATACCCCTCACACTCTCATTCTACCTTCTCCTTAACCTGTCTGGGTCTGTTCTCAGTGCAAATTGGCACCAACCCAAATAAACTAAGCCATTAATAGATACATACAACTATAGACATTTCTGTACATATTGTTTACATGTACATATTTGCACAGGATGCATACATTTGCTAATTTCCACAGAAAAACATTAAATTCAATGTAATTTAAGAACTTCCTCTTAAAGCATAAGGCTCAAGAAATCTTCCATAAAGACACATATATATGAATATATTTTCCTCATCTATTGTTTCCTTTACCAAAGTTAAAGATTTCAATGTAATCTTAATCCAGTTACGTTCAGTTTGGGCAAAGAATAATTCTGACAATTTTTTCCTGGCCACAGTATAAACCCACAACATTGATCTACCATCTAAGAAGTGTAGGAAGGTATTCAGAAAGGAACTGAAATTAAATGTGAATGAAGACTGGAAATGCAAATCAAACATAAAGAGGAGATTTTATATGATGGCAATATCAGGATTTCCCCCTCCTCTTAACATAAACCATAAAGAGTAGCAAGGAGATTTAGAAACAGAAATATAAAGCTCATTTTTAGCAAAACTGGAATTAGCTAAATCCCAGAACTGAAATTTTGCAAAGCACAGTCAAACACGGTGAGACTGAATACTGTATGCAAGAGAGAGTGGAGAGGGGATGCTTGGAAAGATTATTTGGCAGCTACAGATCTCAGAAAGAGGCAACAAAGATGACTCTCAAAGGTAAGTAGTATCCCCTCAAGTCTAAAATCTAAACTCCTTATTTGCACTGTAGGTAACCATATGCATAGATTGCTGCAAACTTTGGATTTGGAAAGCTGAGGAGTGCTCCAAGTAAGAAATCACACAGACATGTCATATTTGTAAACAGTAGGTGTCACTGCATCAGAGTAGAAAAAATAGCATTTACATTTGATGAGCCCCACAACTTCTGTTCCCTTTGGTTAGGAAGAAGTAAAAGCTAAACAACCAAACCAAAAAATGAGGATCACAAGCAAAAAACCAATGGAAAAGAACTAACAGAGACCCTATTTAAAAACACTTAAGAAAAACATGATCAAAGGAAGAGGAAATATAAGTGACAGATAAAAGTCATAACCAAAAAAAGAGATGCCAGGAAACTGGAAAATTGGGACAAGCATTTCACAATGAATTGTATACTTTTTAAATATGTGCAATCACCTATAAGAACCATGAACATAGAGAAGAGATTTAAATTTCAAGAAACATTAAGTAAGAAAACAGAATGTGAACAGTGACCCATCAAGGATCAGGAAACTCAGGAAGGGTAAATATTAAATTACCACCGAAATTAGGACAGAATTATATGGGGTTCACCCAGTTAGGTATATAGAAGAGAGAAATAAAAGAAGTGAGCAAATTGAAACAGAAATGGAGAATTTAAAGGAATTTAAAGGAATTAGAAAGAAAATATTAGCTCTGAAAGGAATTAGAAAGAAAATATTAGCTCTGAAAGGAAGGCAGTATAAGATTGGAGGACTCAAAAAAGAACATAAAAATAGTGGTACATTTAAACACATTATTAGAAAGCATAGCTGAAATTAAAGAACATTTGAGCCTATAGATTTGTAGAACATACCTTATCGTCAAGAAATCTGATTCAGTACAATCAACACTGAGATGTTTCCTGGTAGTTTTAGTGAATGTGAAAAATACAGACACTTTGGGGCAGCTGGACAAATGGATTAAGTCTCTTGTGAGAGCAAATAATTCAGTCTGGTTTAAGATATCAAGACTGTACTCAACATTGGAAGAAGTTAAAGCAGAGAGCACAAAATCCTCAACAGGTCTGTGCCTGGGCCATAATATATATTTTTGGAGAACCCTGCCTTAATAAAAAAAATTTTCCATGAAAAGAGTACCACAATGGTCAGTGGGAGCAAGAAGTCCCAGAGCCCATCAAGGATCTGGTAGACCCCACAAGCAGGGAAAAGGGCCAAAGATCTTTTTCTCTCCCCATTTCTGTCAAATCGGAGAGAGGATGGGGATCCATGCTTGTCTGGGACCATTCTTGGTGCCTATTTTGACTGCTCTGGAATATAAAATTTGAAAAAGGCACTTTCAAATTTCAATCCTCACTTTCAGTTTTGTATAGATGAAAATTGTAAATTAGAATAACCTCTATTGAGAGGGATTTATGATATCTATAAAATTATAAATACCAAACCCTGTAAATCCACCATTTCATTTCCAAAAAGTTAGCCTACAGATTCTCTCACAAATATACAAAATGATGTATATAAAAGGCTGTTTATTGAAACTCTGTTTGTAATTGTCTCAGAGGAGGGGTAGGAAAGTTCCTGGACAGAGTAAACTTTGGTGAAGCCAGAAGCACTACACCCTTTGCCACCAATGGTTGCCTTTTATGGTTTGTTTCAAGGTTACATTACTCTAATGGATAAGAAGTAATTACCTTGTTAGTTGTCCTGGATGAGATGACGATGGAGAACTCTCATTTCCAGGAACAGAGAGAGTCTGCAACTGCAAGCAAAATAGTTCCAACCATCTGTCCCATTCAGTCGAAGTCCCCTCTCAACTAGAAACAGTGTGGGCATCACCATCCCCAAATCCTCAAATTTGGGAATGAACAACGGGCTAAAGTAGACTTATTATTATTCTACTATAGACTTATTATTATTCTGACACTGGAAGAACTCTTACCATTGAAGTAAAGGCAGTGGCCATCAGAGGTTCTGAGGGGTGGGGAGGGAAGAATAGGTATAATATGGGGGCACTTTCTGGACATTGTATTTGTTTTGCATGACATTGCAGTGATGGATACAGGCCATTGTATATTTTGTCATAAATTACAAAATTGTGTGTTACAGAGTATAAACTATATAGTAAACTGTGGTCGATGGTTAGTTGCAATGCTTCAATATGGGTTCATCAATTGGAACAAATGTACCACACTGATGAAGGATGTTGTTAATGAGGGAAAATGTGGGAGGAGGAAGGAGTGGGACAAATGGGAATCCCTTATTTTTTTTTTTATGTATCACTTATGTAACCTAAATCTTCTTTAAAAATAAAAAATTAAAGAAAAAGAAAAAAAAAGAAGTAATTACCTATGTCCAGTACCAAATGACCTGCTTTAGCTTAAGGTTATCTCTTCCAGTAGACAGATGGCCAGGAAAACCATGATCTCATACCCATTTAACAATAATATTTGTGTGTTTAGAACAATCAAATCATCCCTGACGCTTATTTTTATATTTTTTCATTGTTTTAATCACTTTCTGGATATTTCTCTCTTTCCTCACATCCTGGTTAAATAGAACTGCCTTGAAATGGACCCAATCCTAGTGGGCCCATTTTGGAAATTGTTCTCCTGAGTGTGACAGAGTTGGACTGGGATGTGACTTCTCTAAGCATGCCTTTTCTGTCCCTTTTATTTGAACTCATAGTTAGTGTTGGAGTTGTTAGGTGTACATCCAAGAGACTTAAATCTCTGGGCTGTCCATGTGCCAATTGAGCACTAAATCTCAGCAGAGTTGCAACACCTTCTCTCCAATTCATTGGACTAACTCAGGTCAACTAACAAGGAGGAGAGGATGGACAACCACCACGACAAGAAACCAAGAGTGTCTGCAACTGCAAGCAAGAGAGACCCATCCATCAGCCATATGGGATTGAAGTCCCCTCTCAATTAGAGGTGGAGTGGGCACCACTGTCCCAGAATCCTCAGGATTGGGGAATAAAATATGGACTAAAGTAGACTTACAGGTATTCTACTATAGACTTATTGTGATTCTAGCAATGGAAGAAATCATATCATTGAAGTAGAGACAGTAGCCACTGGAGGTGCTGAAATCAGGGAGAGGGTAAAAGAGGTGTAATATGGGGGCATTTTCAGGACTTGGAATTGACCTGAATGACATTTCAATGACAGATACAGGCCATTATATATCAAGCTATAATCTACAGAATAAAGAGTGGGAGAGCATGTAAACTACAGTGTAAACTATAATCCATGCTTAGTGGCAATGCTCCAAAATGTGTTCATCAATTGCAAAGAATGTACCATAGTAATGAAAGAGGTTTTTAATGTAGAGGAAAGTGAGAGGTCTGGGGAGTGGGGCATATGGGGATCCTTTATATATATATATTTTTGTAACATTTTATGTAATCTATATATCTTTTTAAAATAAATAAAAAATATATTTAAAAAAAAGGGGGGGGAGTAAAGTATAGGAAAGCAAAAGCACTAACTATGATTGGGTTGTAATAAAGGAAGTACCATGAACCAGTTCTCATATCAGTCCTAGAAAGAACTAGAAATAAAAACAAAATCCTTCATAATAGCCTAAGGAGCGTTTGACATGGGTGATGATTCCATGAACCGAAATCCAACTCTTCTCTCATTAATAGCTTTCTGATTCACATTGTGGTTAATGACGACACACATCTGGGCCTTGAGATGCATGAAGAGTGTTTGTATTTAGCCACCATCTTGCACATACAGAAGGATGGAGATTGCAATTAAGATGAATGCGATTAGTGCTGAACACAGTGTCTCTTCCTGCTGCTCAGTCTCCTAATTACACTGGGTCTCAGAGAGGTTGCCTCTGAATACATGTTTGTGCATATGCATGATCAGCCCTCTCCCACCCCAAACACACCCACACTCACCACCACCATCATCACCTCCATGAGGATAGGGGTCTTCTTTTCTGCTGCTGGTTCTGAGATAGGTAAATATGAGTACTCCTTTCTGCAGTTGAAAGATACCTGAACTATCTCCTAAGTAAGCAACAACCTTTAGGGGAGTTTCCTATGGATTTTACTTACTGGTGATACCAGTGAAACTAATGACATCTCAAAAAGTAAAATAAGTTATAAATTCCAGGAATGTTTTAAAGCCTACAGAAACAGATTTTTATAGTATTTATTGAAATATTTCTAAGTTCTTGTTTTTCCTTATTATACCAATCCTTAGGTTTTCTCTTTAGAGACGATCCTACACAGTCTCTTCTTTCTTTTCTTCCATCTCTCTTCTTTTCAATAGATAAGCCCCAATTTTAAGTCTTAAATGCACCATTAGTTTTATCTGAAACTCTTTTTAAGAGGTTTCACAGATTAAGGATAGGTAGCACTAGATTTCAAATGGCATCCAGCTAATCTCTAAAAGAAAAAGGGAGATCTGTGCTGTGCTGTCAACATACTCCTGCTCCATTCAGAGAAGACACCTCTGATTCCTCTCTCAGATGCCAATTAGGTTAATTGGGAATTACTTGTTGGCTCTGTCATGGCTACAGAGACCCAAAATCTCTGGTGATCAATTAGGTTCTCCCATGGATAAGAAGGTGCAGGCAGAACCATGGGGTGCAGGTAGCCATGGAGGATACATTTGTCTCCCACAGGACTGACTTCCAAAAAACAATGTTTCGGTATGCTCAACTTTTCCAGAGACATCTTAAAATTGTTCACTTTAATATTATTAAGTGGCCATTTTATCTCTATGTGAAATGAAAGAATAACACACTAACCACACAGTAATTTTATCAAATTTTCTGCTTCTAGTTCAGAAATCCCTTCTTCTCAATTATGTTAATCCATATGTTTGAATTGTTTAGACCTTGATTCTCATAGTATAACTGAGAGGTAACATTTATAATTATAGTTGCTGAATTATTATCTAGATGTGTTCTAACTTATTGATACATTGTGATGTAGCCAGAAGCAAATATTTATAACTGTTGTGACTCACTAAACTGTAACCCAGATGGCTTGCTTCTTTGCCATTGATGTTATGTTTCATAACTACATAATATTTACCTTGTAACTGAACAGTAACGAGATAACTGGTAACTGGTCATGCTTATATCCCCTAATCTTGTTTTGCAGCCCTGAAGTCTGATGATCCTACATATAGCCCCACAATGCTTATTAATGAAGTAACATGAGTCAACTCAGAACTGACCACACATCATGCTAAAGATGTCTCTTTCTAGTCATGCACCATATGAGTCCACATGATGCCCACCTGCCATGTTCCCCACTATCACACTGTTATAATGCCCTAAGCTGTTACATCCCCGCATCCTATTGTTTAATTCCATAAAAGCCCTAGGCACTTCCAAATCCTGGCTATAGATTTTAGAACTGCCCCACTGTCTCCATGAGGCTAGCTTTTGATGAATAACCTTTTTCTCTTCTCAAAATAAAAATCCAGTGCCACTTAATTGACTCTGGTGCCCATTGGGCAAGGACTCATTTTTCAGCTATAACTATACTAGGTTACAAGGATTTTCATATGCAAAATTCAGAAGAAAAACCATTTGGTGCATGAAGATTGCATCCCCTTTGTTGGTGAGTGACTTGAATTACAAATATAAAGGTATGGATTTTTAGGCAGTGGCCCTGTGGGTAGGCTTTAGAATATGTCAGGCCGGATTCAAATCCTGGCCCTCCACTTAGTGCCTGGATAAGTTGAGTCAAGTTATGCAAAATAATTATCTAACCTCCATTCATATAAGGTATGGGTGTGTAATAATACCTATCTTTGACGTTATAAGAATTAAAAATGACAATGTAGTATATTGCATATCAGCATATCGTGGTTCTTGAACTATAGAGTTCATTAAATTGGAATTCTTACTACAGGAAACATTAGCTTTCAACAGAGAACAAATATCCCCTCAGACCAAAAATATGCAAGTAACTCCACAGTCTAGAATCTTGGCCAAGACTGACCAAAGTAAAATTGTCAAGGCCGTCTCCAACTACCATTCTTTCTAACCTCAATCTTTCCTTATTAAAAATTCAATCTCAAAGAAAGATCATTGGCAGGTTGTCATAGTAATGGTTGGATTTAGAGTTGTAGAAACATGAACCAGACCATCCACCAATATTTGCTATATTAACATAGATAAATAACCTAAAACCATTGAACTAAGGTTTCATGACTAAACAGGAAATATAAAGTAACTATTTCACAATGCCACTGTACAAATTAATGACAATTTATTGTATCAAATATTAGTTATTGTAATTGGAATAAAAAATGATTAACTCAGCCTGGAAATTACTAAGCCTAATAAAGATTTTAGCAAATTTACCCATACTCTAATATGACACAAACATTTAAGTACAGGAATTGAAACGACAGGGTTGGAATTTGAAGTATTTATTGTCTTCATGCTTTAGCCTAGAGCCTCCTGAATTTCCCATCACTCTCTACCACAGAAATCTATTTAAATAATCTTTGCTACTTACTTTTATATTTTTCCCTTCTTCTATATCATATCCTCTGGGCTCATTACTTTTATGTTCATTTCTTCTCTATTCTCTTCACTCTTGCATGGAAAATATCTTGTGTGTGACTCCAATCAGCATTACTGAAACTCTTGGAACAGCTGATGAGGTTTTGATGCCTCCCTTTGCTCAGTTCTGCCTTTTTATTTAAGTAGGTAAGTTAAATATCTGAGACTTTACATGTTCCATGAAGTAACTTTGTTCATGATTTCTTTATTAGCTCCAAGTATTATATATGGATCACTACTATAACAGACCTTAGAAATGGACTCTGAGATGGAAAGGGACATGGTCAGGTCCTTATTCAATTAGTAAAAGAGCACGATTGAGCTCATTCCTTCTGCCCTGAGTTCAGTGCCATATAGATGGTGCCACATTGGGAATTATTGACTTTTGGAAAAGGTGTCATCATTCCACAATAAGTCTTCTCACTCCCACACTTACCTAGTACCCAGCCCCCTCTCCACATGTGGCCATGACACCCCCCATTTCACTCCCAAATTCATTTCTTTGGAAAGTTGTGATCCAAATAAATATTTATTCTCTGCTGCAAATGATCATAGATCCAAAACTGGAAAGACTCCTAAGAGTGCCCCACTTTCAAGTTCTAACCAAGTAAGGCGCTAAAACCCAGAGACCTACTGATGGCTATTTTCAACCAAACAACCAACTTCCAAGGAACAGAATGGGCTCCATGATCTTAGAATTATTACAGACAATTGTATAGGTCATCCTGCTCCTCCCATTCTAAGTCTTTGCCTTCTCCTAGTACATTCCTCAAAGCACCCTTCATATCCTTGTTCCTTAGGGTATAAATCAGAGCATAGTTTATGAGGGTAATTATAATATACCAAAAGGCAACAAACTTTCCTTCACTCTGAGAATTACTGAACATGGGTTGGAGGCATGTGTAGATGACTGAACCTTAAAAAGGGAAACCACAAAGAGGTGGCATCCAGAATTCCTGAAGGCCTTTCTGTACGTAGTCATTGAGTGACCCTGAACACTGCCTGAGCAATGTCTACATAGGGGCTGAAAAATGGTGCTGTAGGAACCACCAAGATTGTAGCTTGTGTTGTAAATATTTTGGCCTCTGTCCCTTGTGTGTCTCCCAAGCAGCTTCATGAGTACAGACCTGTCAAAGAAGTGGTTCAAGTGGTGGAAGCCACAGAGTGACATGGTCATCTAAAGACCTGTCTGAATCAGAGTGTTCAAGAAACTTTTTGCCAAGGAGGTGACTGCCAATGTCTGGTAGAGATGGGGGTACATACTGGCCATGTATTGGATTGGCTGATAGGCAGTAGCATAGTGGTCAAAGGCCATCATCACCAGGTGCACACACTTAGTGGAGCCCAGGACAAGGAATTTGAAGAGCTGGGCCACATACCCTACATATGTGATGGTACACTCTGGTCCATGAAGGTTGACTAGAAGCTGGAGCATAGTCCTGGTGGTGTAGCAAAGGTCTGCAAAAGACAGGTGGCAGAGGTATAAGTACAGAAGTTTGTGAAGCCAAAGTCCAGGTGAGAAAGAATGATAATGGTGGTGTTGCCCTAGAAAGTTAGGGAGTAGGACATAAAAATAAAGACAAAAAGTATGAGTTTCAATTAAAGTCAATCTGAGAAGCCCACCGAAATGAAGCTCTTTCCACAACTGATGTTGAACCTTCTCATAGCCTTTCACCTGTCCAAATTGCAGAAGGCAGTTTAATGTCTCTTATGAGGAACATGGATTAATATGTTATTTCATGGGACTCCCTAAATACTCTGTCTTGTATTTTATTGTTGATTTCACTATTCAGTTCCATTCTGTCTTGTCTTCTACTTTTCATACTCTTCTATTCCTTAGAGTGAATATCACTGGATTAGAAATAATAGAAATTATGTTGCACTGCATTTTAATTGTAGGAGCAAAGATTCCATAAAATTAGACCTTGTAAGATTCAACACTATTGCATTTTGGGTGTGTGATATCCTCATATGTACCACATTTTCTCTGCCTGGGGTTAATTTGTTCTGATTGCATTCTAGATAAGAAATTGATAACTTGTTATACTCAGTATTCATTCTGAAATCCTCATGTATCCACCAACCTGACTTCAAGAAATATTTACCTATATTGTATCTGTCAAAATTATTAATGTCAAAAGTTATTAGAACCACTGGTAAAGCTTGTGGTTGAGTGTGACTTTTTTTCCTGCACTTCCCTTTAAATAGTTTTTGAGAATGTTAATGTTATAGCATGTGGGTGGGTCCTATTAGTGAGATTATAAGGTCAACTGGGTTAAAACAAGGTTTTAAAGGGTAATGATTAAATATTAAAATATATTCTGTTGTCATCATAATAGCATCAAATAAGACAAAAATGGAAATTGATGCTTATTGTTGCTTGTTAAGAGGAATCCAACGCTGATTTTAGAGAGAAACTAATCCCATTGCAGCAGTTAAGAAACCTCAGAGTTTGGTGAAATCCTGCAATTCCTGTAGTGGAACCAGGAATTAGTGCCACTGATTGATTTCCACAGGGTCTATCCAGACTTTCTACTCCTGACTGCTCTCTCTTGCTTTTTGTTCCCGAAGAGGCCCTCTTGATTTCCATTTCATTGTGCCTGTCAACTTTAGGAAATATTCAGAGCTAAGAGATTTCATGTTTGAAAGAAAAAGAAACTTATGATGAAATTTCTAAAAGTTAAATCTTGTGATGAGTCTCACTTCTTAGAAGAAACTATTTAACAATAATATTTCCCTTTAAAGGCTATTAACAGTTTGGTAAATGGTATCAAGATTTCTTCAAAATCCTTAACTATAATTTCCTTGTTAGAGTGTTAAATAACTTGTTGGTTGGATTTCAGGCTAGGAGAATGCTGTGTATTAGCTTCTTATCACCACCCACCCATTTCCCAAGCCAGTATTATTCTTGACAATCAAATAAAACTGAATGTGTTATATTCAAAGTCAGTGGGCCTAAATTATTTTTAAAGGAAAAGTGTGTTCTGTCCTTTTTCTTTTTGAAGCATGGGCAACACAGATAGTAAATAGATAACATATAAATGAATCTCTTTACAATTAGCCCATCAGGTACTGTTTTGAGTCTCTGCATGGCTTCCTGGATTCATTATGAATATGTCTTTATACTCTTACACTGCTGTTTCATCTGCTGGAGTTTAGCAATTCAGTGAGACTATGGAGTATCTCAAGAATCTTAAGTTTCCACTCAAGATTTTCCAATTGAAAAAGCCAATAAAGAATCTAGCTGAAGTCAACAGTTTTCATTTGGGTTATTAGTGAAAGAATCAACCGACAACCTCAAGCAGAGTTGTTAAACCATAGCTCAAGGCTGTCTTAATTTCAAAGCTGTGAACTGATCTTCAAAGAGGTTTTTGAAGTTAAGAGCTGCCTCATGTCACATAACATTCTATCTGCCATTCAACCTAAATGTAGAGCATGTGTAATTTCACTGCCTTAAACTAAATTTAGTCATCAATATTCTGATGAAGCAGTGGAGTTTTCCAGAAGGTTGTGAATATGTTTCCATGGTATAGATATAAATCAAAATCAGGACTGGTCAGCTACTCTGTCTCTGGTAGATAGGATCTGCCTCTAGTCCTATATATATTGTTTTAAGATAGTACTGTCTATGAAAATTTGCTGTGGAAATCAACAGCAATATAATAGGGGAATGAATATTTATAAAGGTTTCCTCTGTGTGTGTGTGTGTGTGTGAGTGTTTTTCTTTTGTTTATCTATAAAGGTGTCCTTTTAAAGAGGTTAAGCCTTTTGGTATGTGAATATTTCTCCCTAATGCCTTATCTGATTAGGTGTTTCAGCTTTTCTTATCTTGCATATCCTAGAAGAGAGACTAAAAAAATGGGATCCTAGTCAGTAAGTTTATTTAAAGCAATATTATATGTTTTACCAACATAACTTAAGAACTTAGTGAGATTATTTATTCATCCCAGATATGAGGGAAATTGAAAACAGGGAAAGATGACCCTCTAATAATGAAATAATAACATTGTAGGATCTGGTTGAAATACTGTAAATGGGTTGTGTAGGAATTGAATTCTCAAAATCTGAGATTTATAAAGATATAAAAATATGTTTATTTTTAAAGTAAAAGTTGCTTAACTCACCATAATGAAATCTGGTTATTTACATAAAGAAAAAGATCCTGAAATGACCTTTTGGAAGAATAATGGTTTTGGTATCAAATGTTAATTCAGGACTCCGACCCAAACTATATACAAGATAAGGCTTAACTCAGTGATTACCATTTCAATTTGCCCTTTATTATGGCAAATAAAATGACTTCATATATTTAGCATTTTGTATATTAAAATTTTCACATAATGAACTAATTCAACCCCCACAATATCCCACTTTTTGTACACAAAAAAAATACCTGGGGAAAAACATTTATTACATGAGTATATCAGCTATTTTCACATGTGTGTATGAAAATCCCCATGATGGCTTTTAAAAACATAGATTACTGGTCCTTATCTCCCAGGGTCTCTGATTCAGTAAGTCTGACCTGGGATCCAAGAAAATGCATTTGTAACAAGTTCCCAGGAGATGTTGATGCTGATGCTTGTGGATCACACTTGGAAAACTCTTACCTTTTTCATTTTTCCTGAGTAATCTTCATAATATTTTTCATTGAGTAGACAGTCAACAGCTGTTTCCTTAATGAAATAGTTAAAATTGGTGAAGAAATTTGTAATAATGACCTTATAATATTGAGTAAAATTTCCTGTTGTAGTTGGTGGCTGCAGCCTTGCATCCCAGCACATAAACAATGCCTGATTTGCACATCTGCTCACCCTCACACTCTCATCCTACCTTTTTCTTCACCTATCAGTGTCTGTTCTGAGTGCAAATTGGCACCAACCCAAATAAACTAAGCCATTAATAGATACATACAAGTATAGACATTTCTGCACATATTGTTTACATGTGCATATTTGCATAGATACATACATTTGCTAATTTCCACAGAAAAACATTAAATTCAATGTAATT
>JAKSZT010054010.1:158603-231589 GCA_026826555.1 Tolypeutes matacus
CTTACTGGACGTCCTTTGTACGTGATCGTTTGCTTCTCTCTTGCTGCTCTGAGAATTTTCTCTTTATCTTTTACATTTGACATTCTGAATAATATGTGTCTTGGCGTAGGTCTATTTGGATTTATTCTTATTGGGGTATGGTGTGCTTCTTGGATATGTAAGTTCATTTCTTTCGTGAGAGTTGGGAAATTTTCAGCTATTATTTCCTCAAATACTCTTTCTGCCCCTTTTCCTTTCTCTTCTCCTTCTGGAACTCCCATGACACGTATGTACTTTCTTTTAGTATTGTCATTCAACTCTCTGAGCCCCTGCTTAATTTTTTCCATTCTTTTCTCTCTCTGTTCCTTTCTCTCTTCAATTTTAGCTGCTCTGTCTTCAGTATCACTTATTCTTTCTTCTATCATTTTGAGTCTGCTGTTGTATGCTTTAAATGTATTTTTGACTTCACCTATTGTGTCTTTCATTCCCATGAACTCCGTTACTTTTCTGTTCACTGTTTCAAATTCTTCTTTACATTCGCGCAATGACTTCTTGATGTCATTGATCTCTTTAACTATATTCTCTTTCATCTCATTAATTTGATTTTGGAAATGTGTGCTCATCTCACTGATTAGTTCTCTCAAATTCTGTATCTCTTCTGGGACTTTGCTGTATTTCTTTTCTTGGGCCATGTCTTCTATTTTCTTAGTATGACCCGTAATTTTTTGCTGGTGCTTAGGCATCTGGTTAGTTTGTATTTTACTTAGAGGCTCTATCTCTTTCTCTTTTATGGGGTTTTAGTGGCAGGAGGCTGTGAGTTACCACAGCTCTTTGATTTTTGGCTCAAACTTGATTGTTAGGATTGTTTTGCTGGTTGCTCAGAACTGGGCACTGGACCCAGTAATTGGTTGTAGAGTCGTTCCTAAGGCCTTGGGCAGAGAGGCTATAGAGGCCAGGAAAAGCCTCTCTTACTTATTAATTTTCTTTTTTTTTTTTAAAGATTTTTATTTATTTATTCATTTATCCCCCCCTTGCTGCTTGTGCTCGCTGGGTCAGCCAACCACGCCACGTGGGCGGGCCTGCCCTCACCAAGAGGCCCCAGGAACCGAACCCAGGGCCTCCCATATGGTAAACGGGAGCCCTACTGATTGAGCCACAGCCGCTTCCCCTTATTAATTTTCTTATGTGCACTTCCTTGGTATGCCAGGAGATGGCATTTGTTGGCAGCTCTCAATTCAATGCCTGGTCGGAGAGTATTTGTTGTGACACAGACCAGATCAATGTGATAGAGCTTCCTGTCTGGGGGCTAGGAGCCCTGTGAGTCAAACTTTCTGAGACCGTTCTCCAGACTTCTCTCGTAGCGCCCCCCTTTTCCCAGCTAGGAAATATTTCCACTCCCTTCTGAATCCTCAACAATCAGTCCCTGTTAGTAGAGGAGGAGATTGGGAGGTTTGTCTTTCTTTAGCCCCTCGCAGGCTCCAAGGCAAAAATGGCACAGCCCCACCCAGCCTGGAAGGGCTCTTGGGACAGGGCAGACCAAACCTGGGAGTCCAAAGCAGGGTCAGCCCCAGGCTCTCTCTCCCCTCTCTGGTGTTGTCCTCAACAATTAGTCCAGGCTAGAAGAGAGGGAGGTTGTGAGGGTCGGATTTCTCCAGTCCTTTCTAGGCTCCCAGGGCAAACCGCCATGTGGAAGGGTCCGTGGGGCTCCGCAGCCCAAATTTCAGGTCAGAACGTGAGACAGCCTAAGGCTGTGTCCCTCTCTCTCCTCTTTCCAGGAGTGGCAGATCCCTGAAGCCCCATTTGTCTGTGGACGCAGGCCGAGAGGCCTGAGAATTCTGAAGAGTGTGGGGAAGGGTGCCGGCAGCAGCAGAAGCTACTACTTGCTACTCATATTTCTGTAGTCACGATTTCCCTATTCTGTCCCTCTCTCCTCTGGATGGTGTGCAGCCTTCACCTGCTGTCCTAAACCCTAGAAGATCTTTTTTGGGGCTGTTTCAGCTTTTCCTCTAGCTATTTTTCTGGAGAAGAGATTCCTGTGTCTTACTAGTCCGCCATCTTCCTGGGAAGTCCCCTCTATATACTTTTTTAAAAAGTGCAATCACCTATAAGAACCATGAACATAGTGAAGAGATATAAATTTCAAGAAACATTAGGTAAGGAAACAGAATATGAACATTGACCAATTATGGGTTAGGAAACTCGGGAAGAGGGAAATGTTAAACCACCACTGAAATGAGGACAAAATTACGCAGGGCAGACCCAGTTAGGCATATAGAAGAAAGAAATAAGAGAAGTGAGCAAATTGAAACAGAAATGAAGAGTTTAAAGGAATTAGAAAGAAAATATTAGCTCTTAAAGGAAAGCAGTGTAAGATTGGAGGACTCAAAAAAGAACATAAAAATAGTGGTGCATTTAAACACATTATTAGACAGCATTGCTGAAATTAAAGAACATTTGGGCCTGTAGATTTGGAGAACATACCTTATCGTCAAGAAATCTGATTCAGAACAATCAACACTGAGATGTTTCCTGGTAGTTTTAGTGAATGTCAAAGATACAGACACTTTGGGTCAGCTGGACAAATGGATTAAGTCTCTTGTAAGAGCAAAGAAATCAGTCTGGCTTAAGATATCAAGACTGTATTTAACATTGGAAGACAGTAAAGCAGAGAGCATAAAATCTTCAACAGGTCCGTACCTGGGGCATAATATATTTTTTGGAGACCCCTGCCCTAATAAAAACAATATTTCCATGAAAAAAGTAACACAATGACCAGTGGAAGCAAGAAGTCCCAGATCCCATCAAGGATCTCGTAGACCCCACAAGAAGGGAACAGGGCCAAAGATCTTATTCTCTCCCCATTTCTTTCAAATGGAGAGAAGATGGGGATCTACTCTTGCCTTGGACCATGCTTGTTGCCTATCTTGACTGCACTGTGATATAAAACTTGAAAAAAGTCACTCCAAACGTGGGGTACCCTGAGGCTTAATGCCAGGTCAAAAGTCCAGCTTTTGCTTGGGTCTCAGAAGTGTACTGACTCTTAATATAAAAAAGTATTCTCCAAAGACTTAATTCTCACAAAGTTCTAAACATTCAAGGACTATGGGAATGGTGTTCCCATAAGCCCAGAGATGTTATGAAAATCTACATACAAAGGATCAGCATGGTGCTTTGAAATTTACTACCACACCAAACTAAAATCAGTGTGGGGAGTAGGGTGAGAAGGGAATGTAAAAGTTGTACACCTTGAAAATGTTGAAATAACATATGCAACACAATTTGAGAGGGGAAAAAGGAAAAGATAAGTTGCAAGATTAAGTAAGTATAATGATTTTCCCATTATTAGTAGCTAGGGATCAAAAAGCATCATTAAAACTGACAAAGCAACAAACAGTAACAAGCATATTTGAGAATATATAAAGCAACATTAACAAAATTGACATTGTGAAGTAAGAATAAAAATAAATGGTGAATGAACATGAAGGGCAAAGAATATATTAATTTAATCATTGCTCATAATAGGAGATGTATAGACAGTTTCTAAAGAAATAAAATATTATTATTTTTAATATTAAAATTATTAATATTATATATATTTAATATTATTAAGTAAATATATTGTTATACAGCCAAACATTGGAGCATTTGTTTCTTCTATCAGGAGATATATATACAAAAAAAAGTAAAGACAATAGTCAAGAGAGTGAAAGATTTTCTAAAATCTACAAAACCAAAGCTTAGCATAAAATAATGTAATTAGAACTAAACATATCTCTCATAACAAAAAATGTAAGTGAACTAAACTTCCCCATTATAATGAAAATGTTTTCAGATTGGATCATGAAGTAAAGCATACCCTGAGAAACATGATTTTTAAAAAGCTGAAAAAGAAGAGATGGCCAATAATATACCAGGTGAATACAATCAAAATGGAAGTAATGTTTATTATATTAACATAATGCAAAGTTGAATTCAACCCAAAAGCCATATATAGACAAGGAAGGACAATTCATAATACCAGAGTATGACAATATCCCCAAAACTACCCACAAGATTTTGTCTAGGAGTTGTATAAGCTCTTTCCAAAGTTTATGTGCAAACTACACAAGCATGAAAGCCAAGAAAATATTTCTTAGAAAAGAATAATGAGATGGTATTATTCCTTCCAGATATTATATTCTGAAAATGGAATAATTTCAACACTGTGGTATGGATGTATGAATAAATAGCAGTAAGGAACAGAAAAGAAAGATCATAAATAGACACAAATACAGGTAAAAATTTAGTGTTTGATAATGGTACAACACAAATCAGTGGGGGGAAAGACAGATTATTCAACACATGTTGTTGGACAACCTAGTTAGCTATCTGAAAAAAAAAAATAATAACCTGGCCACCTATCTCCATCCTTATACCAGGATAAATTCAAGCTGGATAGAGAATTCAAATACAAAATGAAACTACAATATATAACTAGAAGAAAGCATGATACAATTCTGTTGCAAAGAAGACTTTCTTAATATTAACATAAAACCAAAAAGCATTCAAAAATTCACAAATGAAGTTTGATATTTCATAAACCTTCAAAGCAGAGTCAATAGAAAAATTGAAAACTGAAACAAATATTGGTAATCCACATAAAGAACTAAATTTCCTTATACATAAAAAGCACCTACAAATGAGTATGATAACAAACCGAAATATATCAAGGGGTGTGAAGAGAGAGTTCTCAAAAAAAAAAAAAAAAGGAAATTTAAATAATTCCGAAATTAAGAAGAGATGTCAAACTCAAATTATAAGAGAAATGCAAACTTAATCTACTCTTCGTAACCATTCCTCACTTCCCACTTTGTTGAGATGAAAGTGTAAATTAGAACAACCTCTACTGAGAGCAATATATGATATCTATAAAATTATGAATGCCAAACCCTGTAAACCAGCCATTTCATTTCTAAAAATTTAGCCTACAGATTCTCTCACAAATGCACAAAATGATGTGTATAAAAGGCAATTTGTTGAAACACTGTGATTGTCCTAGAGGAAGGGTATAAAAGTTCCTGGACAGAGAAAACTTTGGTGAAGCCAGAAGCACTACACACTTTGACACAAATGGTTGCCTTTTATGGCTTGTTTCAGGGTTACATTACCCTAATGGATAAGAAGAAATTACCTTGTTAGTTGTGCTGGGTGAGATGACGATGGACAACACCCATTCCAAGGAACAGAGAGAGTCTGCAACTGCAAGCAAAATACTTCTAACCATCTTCCCCATGGGATCTAAGCCCCCTCTCCATTAGAAGCAGAGTAGGCATCACCATCCCAAAATCCCCAATCTTGGGGATTGAACAATGGACTAAAGTAAACTTATTATTCTACTGTAGGTTTATTGTTATTCTAGCAATGGAAAAACTCTTACCATTGATGTAAAGGCAGAGACTACCAGAGGGATGGGAGAGGGAAGAATAGGTATAATATGGGGGCATTTTCTGGACATTGTATTTGTTTTGCCTGACATTGCAGTGATGGATACAAGCCATTGTATATTTTGTCATAAGGTACAAAATTGTGTGGGACAAAGTGTAAACTATAAAGCAAACTGTGGTCCATGGTTAGTAGCAATGCTTCAATAGGGATTCATCAATTGGAACAAATGTACCACACTAATGAAGGATGTTGTTAATGTGGGAAAGTGTGGGAGGAGAAGGGAGGGGGGCAAATGAGAATTGCTTATTTTTTTTTAATGTAGCACTTATATAATCTAAAGCTTCTTTAAAAATAAAATAATTAAAGAAAAGAAGTAATTATTATTTCCAGTACCAAATGATCTGATTTAGCTTAATGTGATCTATTCTAGTAGACAGATGGCCAGGAAAATCATGATCTTATACCTATTTAATAATAATATTTGTATGCTGAGAACAATCAAATCATCCCTGATCCTTGTTTTTATAATATTTTTCCTTGTTTTAATCAGTTTCTAAATATTTCTCTCTTTCCTCATTGTGGTTAAATAGAACTGTCCTTGAAATGGACCCAGTCCTTGATTTAAAGTATCAGAAAGCAAAAACACTAAGTATGGTTGGGTTGTAGCAAAGGAAGTGCCATGAACCAATTCTCACATCAGTCCTAGAAAGAGCTAGAAAGAAACACAAAATCCTTCAAAATATCCTGAAGAGTGTTTGACATGGGTGAGGATTCCATGCACCAAAATCCAACTCCTCATTCATTAATACCTTTCTGATTCTTTTTGTGGTTAATGATGACACACATCTGTGCATTGAGATGCATGCAGAGTCCTTGGGGAGAGAAATTTAGCCACCTTCTTGCACACACAGAAGGATGGGGATTGCAATTATGATGAATGTGATTATTGCTGAGCACAGGGTCTCTTCCTGCTGCTCAGTCTCCTGATCACACTGGGTCTCTGAAAGGTTGCCCCTGAGTACATGTGTGTGCACACACATGATCAGCCCTCTCCCACCGCAGACATGCCCACACTCACCACCACCATCACCACCTCCGTGAGGATAGGAGTCTTCTCTTCTGCTGCTGGTTCTGACATGGGTGTATATGACTACTCATTTCTGCAGTCGAAGGAACCCATATGCACATACCTGAACTATCTCCTAAGTAAGCACGCAACCTTTTGGGAAGTTTCCTATGAATTTTACTTACTGGTGAAACCAGTGTAACTAATGACATTTCAAAAAGTAAAATAAGTTATAAATTCCAGGACCATTTTAAAGCCTACAGAAACAGATTTTTTTCTAGTATTTAATGAAATATTTCTAAGTTCTTGTTTTCCTTATTATATCAATAACTTTTTTAAAAAACAATTTATTGAAGTATATCATTCATACATGAACATACATAAACTATAAGTGTTCTGTAAACATCGTGATCTTACAAAACAAACATGCATAACATCATAAAGGGCTCCCACACATCACCCCCCACAAACATCCTGCATTGTTGTGAAACATCATGAAAGAGTATCATCAAATATTAATACTAACTACAGTCTGAATCTTCCTCCTCTATACATTAAGGATTTATTTATTTTTATCCTTTTTTACTCCTTCCCCCCCATTTTTGCTGTTTCTGTGTCCATTTGCTGGGCAACTCTCTGTGTCTGTTTCCTGCTCTCTCTTCTCATCCTTCTCGTTCTGTCTTCACTGGGATTCAATCCTCAGAACTTCCAATGTGGGAGAGAGGCATCCTCATACCGCCTGCACCACCTTAGTTACTGGTTTTAGGTGCATCTGGTCTTGGCTTTCCCTTGTGTAACTCTCCTGTTACATCATCATCTTGCTGCATGGCTTGCAAGGCCTAGCAGCTCACCTGCTCACAGGGCCTGGTGTCGCACCTGCTTGCAGGGCCTGATGGCTCACCCATGGATGGGGCCTGGTGGCTCACCCACTTGCAGGGCCTGACAGCTCCCCTGCTCACAAGGCCTGGTGGCTCACCCATGGAAGGGGACTGACAACTCATCTGCTCCTGGGGCCTGGCAGCTCACCCATGGACAGGGCATAATGGCTCACCCACTTGCAGGGCCTTGCTGTGCACCCATGCATGGGGACCGGTGGCCCACCTGCCTTCTATATTTTTCTTTTTTTTTTTTTACCAAGAGGTCCTGGGGATCAAACCCAGGTCCCTCTGTATGGCAGATGGATGTCCAACTGCCCGAGCCACATCCATCCCCCTGCTATATCTTTTAAGGCTGACCAAAGATACACAAGTTATAGTCTTTTCCCATACAGAATGGTCATATAATAAGACAGGTTTAGTTTATCACCAGCATTCTAAAAACAAGACCTAGGTTTAAAAACTAGGTCTGGAACACATGCATGGTTTCTAATATAGTGAATGTTTAGCCTACCCTGATTACCACAAAATCAGGATGAGAATATTTGCATGCCATTCACTTCTATATTTTCCTTTCTTCTACACCACATCCTCTGGCTCATTATTTTTATGTTCATTTCTTCACTATTCTCTTCTCTCTTACAGGGAAAATATCTTGTGTATGACACCAGTCAACATTACTGAAACTCTTGGAACAGCTGATGAGATTTTATTGCCTCCCTTTGCTTAGTTCTGCCTTTTTCTTTAAGTAGATAAGTTAAATGTCTGAGAATTTACATGTTCCTTGAAGAACTTCTTTATTTGCTTTATTTGATTTCTTTATTTGCTTCAAGTATCATATGTGGGTCACTACTGTAAGAGACTTTAGAAATGGACCCTGAGATGTGAAGGGACATGGCCAGGTCTTAATTCAATTAGTTAAAGAGCAAGATTGAGCTCATGCCTTCTGTCTTGAGTTCAGTGCCATTTAGATGGCACCACATTGGGAATTACTGACTTTTGGAAAAGGTGTCATCATTTCAAAATAAATATTATCACTCCCACACTTTCCTAGTACCCAAACCCTTCTCCACAAGTGGCCATGACATCCCCCATTCCACCCTCAACTTCATTTCTTTGCAAAGTTGTGATCCGAATAAATATTTATTCCCTGTTGCAAAATGATCATTGACCCAGAACTGGAAAGACTCCTAAGAGTTCCCCACTTTAAAGTAAGGAGCTAAAACTCAGAGACCTATTGAGGGTTATTTTCTACCAAACAACTGACCTCTAAGGAACAGGATGAGTTCCATGATATTAGAATTATTACAGACAATTGTATAGGTCATCCTGCTCCTCCTACCCAAATTCTTTGCCTTCTCCAAGTACATTCCTCAGAGCCCCTGAGGGTATAAATCAGAGGATAGGTTATGAGGGTAATCATAATATAGAAAAGGGCAACAAACTTTCCTTCACTTTGAGAATAACTGAGCATGGGTTGGAAGCATATGTAGATGATTGAGCCTATATAACAAAGGGAAACCACAAAAAGGTAGCATCCAAAAGTCCCAAAAGCCTTTCTGCGCACAGTCATTGATTGATCCTTAACACTGCCTGAGCAATGTCTACACAGGAGCTAAGAATTGGTGCTGTAGGAACCACCAAGATTGTAGCTTGGGCTGTAAATATATTGGCCTCTGTCCCTTGTGTGTTCTCCCAAGTCAGCTTCAGGAGCACAAGCCTGTCACAAAAGAAGTTGTTCAGGTAATGGAGGCCACAGAGGAGCATGGCAATCATAAGACCTGTCTGAATCATAGTATTGATGAAACCTCCTGCCACAGAGGTGACTGTCAGTGTCTGGTAGAGATGGGGGTGCATAATGGATATGTACTGGTGTGGTTGATAGACAACAGCATAGTGGTCAAAGGCTATCACCACAAGGAGCACACACTCAGTGGAGCGCAGGACAAAGTAGATGAAGAGGTGGGCCACACACCCTACATAGGTGATGGTCCACTCTGGTCCATGAAGGTTGACTAGAAGTTGGAGCACAGTGCTGGTAGTGTAGCAAAGGTCCATGAAAGGCAAGTAGCAGAGGAATAAGTATATGGGTGTGTGCAATCAAAGGTCCAGGTGAGAAAGAATGATAATGGTGGTGTTGCCTTAGAAAGTTAGGGAGGAGAAAGTAAAAATAAAGACAAAAAGGATGAGTTTCTCTTGATGTCAGTGTGGGAAACCCACCAAAATTAAGCCCTTTCCACAACTGGTGTTGAACTTTCCCATAGCCTTTCACCTTTCCAAATAGCAGAAGACAGTTTAATGTCTCTTTTGAGGAACATGAATTAATATGTTATCTCATGGGATTCCCTAAATATTCTGTCTTGTGTTTTATTGTTGACTTCACTATTCAGTTCTACTCTGTCCAGTCTTCTACTTTTCATAGTCTTCTATTCCTTAGAGTGGAGATCACTGGATTAGGAATGATTTGGCCTTCATTCCAACCTAAGTCCTGCTACCTGCTTGATTGGTGACTTTAGCCAAACCACTCAATCCTTGGATATGATGCTTCCTTATTTGAAATTATAGATGATATATTGCTTCCCTCACAGTATTTGGCCAGGACCAAATGCAGTAATCTGGAAACTGATTTAAAAAATGTAAGGTGTAAAAATGTAACATTAGTATTCTGTGGTGTTCTCTTTTACTTCTATTCTTGGTCTATTGGGTATCATGTTTCAGTAGATTAGGATCCAGGCAAACAAGGCTGAGATTACAAATTTGATCTCTTAGTGCTCATTTGCTTCCTTCTGCCAAGTGACTATGGTCAGCACAACCAATCCTGGAACCTCTACCATTTGTAGAAAAGTACTGAGAAGGGTGTATATCTGCCCTTCGGGAAGAAGCAATAAGCAACAATTAGCCTCCTTATGATGAGTTATCATGCTTGGAATGCTCACCCACTTCTCTCTCCTACTGATAAATCCATTGCTAAACTCCCCAGAGAGAGTTACTTCCTCCCTACTCCAATTCTTCTGGTACCAGTTCCTCTCTAGCATTTGTCACACTGCACTGAAATTGTTTATGTCTTTGCTCCTCTCTTAAACAATCCATAGGTCAATGAAAAAGAAGTCACAAGGAAAATCAGGAAACACATTGAGATGAATGACAATGAGAACACAATTTATCAAAACTTATGGGAAAAACCACCACAGTACCCAGTCTACAAGCGTATTTGCCCCACCCCTGTATCTGGTCTCTGGCTGGTAAGGAAGATGCCTACTGGCAACAAGGCCTGGGTGGCACCAGCAGCTGACTGGCCTGCACTGCTGGGGAAAAGGGAAGACAAGCTGGGTGTCCAGGCAGGAAGGAAGGAACTGGGGCATATGTGGGTTTGGGACCAGAGCCATGTTCTGCCTCAAGGTCCAAGGTCCGCATCATCACGCTGCTGGAACTCATCTGCCATGTGCACAGCCTGGCCAAGACCTGGTCATCCATGCACATCAGTGCTCTCCCCTTTCAACAGCTGCATCTGCAAGTTCACTGAAAAAAAGCAAGTTGATGAGTGTAAGGAGAAATTTGCCACCTCTAAAGACCCCACAGTCAATCAAACTTTCATATTGAATAGGATGTTCAATCCTGAAGGGAAGGCTTTGCCACCAATGAGAGGATTCAAATGTACTCGCTGGTCACCCAGGGATTGTGATGCCAATGGCAGCATTGACCATGGACAATTGCCTGACTGTCCAGGCTAACCTCAACAAAATACAGTGGGTACAGTTGGTTGAGATGACTGAGATTCACCCAGAAAACCTTTATGAGACCAGTTATGACTCTCTTAAAAATGAGACCCCAGAAAGAAATCTTGGGGATTTTACTGAGTGTCAGAGAAGACACAGCATGCAGACACCAGACAGAATGGAGTAATCAGGCATCTGTCCCACACAGCAGGCCAAGCAGAGCATTGAATGCCACCATGTTGGTAGTGTGCTCCTTTGACAATGGCAATATTGCTGTATGGTAATTTCAGCTACCATTTGTAGGAAAAGAAGCCATTTCTTGATGCAATACAACTGAGTCTGGAATGAAATCTCTTAGTGTTTTGTTTTGGTTGTAATATGACCACAACAATTGGAAAATAAGTGGCCTGATAGTAGGGAGTGGTTTGGGACCTGTAAAAATTTTTCCTGTCAATCTCAAACAGATAAAGTCTGCTTCAACCTAAGGTAGCCTGTTTTCTTGTAGAAGGAAATGGACCAGCTGCCCATTGTTTTGCTAAGGAAGGGGCAGAAACTTTAAATGCTATGTAAAGGCAATTTTATTTAATCAAATGAATTTGTGGTTATATCAAATGATTATAACAACTGAGCAATTACAAAAGAAAATAATCCATTAAAGCATAGGAAAGAATGAAAGTATATCAAACCACTCACTAAATCAGGGGAAAACACAACATCTGGTCTCTCATGAGGCTGGGAAGTCTGTTTGGACAGCTGACCAGAGTCCTGATTGGAAAAAGGTCCCAGGCAGAGCATCCTCTCCTGGGTGAGACTTCAACCGGCAGCTTGGGGGACTATCCTCTTTTAAGCGGTTCTGAACCTCAGAACTCCAGTAAGTCTTGTAACTTGTGAGGAATGACCTCATCAAAAGTAACCAAATCTACCCGGCAGGTTGTGGCTAGCACCCCACAAGAGAGATGTGGTGTGTTGAGGGGTCTTTTGTTCTGTCTGTTCATGGTACACTAAACAGGAACATGAAGGTTTTCATACACATCAGATTTAACTTGATGTTAACTTTACAGGGGATACAAACAGGATGTGTAAATATCACATCTGGTGACTTGCTCCTTCTAAACATTTGTTTTTAGTCAATAGGTGGTGAGATTGCCTGCCTAGCATTATTACAACTTTCCAAAGGACAAGTTAATCATTCACAATTCTAGGCTGAAACAGCAGAGACAATTGATTAGAAAGCTTATGAATTCACAATTCTTAAAAATAATATTCTTATAGTACATCACCTGTGCATCCCAGTCTGGAGATGTTGGAGGCCATGAGCCAATGGAAGAAAAACTCCTAGAAATCCAAGGGAAAACTGAATCCAGGGAGATGCATTTGACTAGGGAACACATGAAGTAATTCTTAAGAGAAACTTACCTGCACACCTGGATCACAGAAAATACTAGCATCCCTAGCAGAGGACTTTGCAACTGTTTAATATCTGATGAAGAGTTTGATGACAGAACATCACGGGTGCTGATTGTACATATTTGTAAGATGAACAAACAAACTCCCTGAGCACTGTTGTTTGTGTAAAGAGGTCTTGCCATTCACAGATTGCAAATAGGCAGTCTGTTCCAGTGGTCACATGTGGCTCCGGTGTTTTGTTTTGTTTTTTTTCCCTTCTTATTCAGCTTTTTTAAGGTTTTTTTTAAAACAATTTATTGAAGTATATCATTCATATATGAATATACATAAACAATAAGTGTTCAGTAAACATTGTGAACTTACAAAACAAACATGCATAACATCATACAGGGCTCCCACACATAACGCCATCACAAATACTTTGCATTGTTGTGAAACATTTGTTAACAAATTATGAAAGAGCATCGTATTACTATTAACTATAATCCATATCTTACTCCCCTATACTTTTTTTTCAAGGATTCATTTATTAATTTATTTATTTACTTTTAACCATTTTACACTCCTCCCACCCCTGTTTTTGCTGGTTTTGTGTCCATTTGGCTGGGCAACTCTCTGTGCTCATTTCCTGCCCTCTCTTCTCATCCTTCTCCTCCTGTCTTCACTGGGAATCGAGCCTCAGAACATCTGATGAGGGAGGTCCTACCACCTGCGTCACCTTAGTCCCTGGTTTTTAGGCATATCTCAAGTTGGCTATCCCTTGTGTCACTCTCCTGTTACATCATCATCTTGCTGCATGGCTTATGCAGCCTGATGGCCTACCTTATCGCGAGGCCTGACAATGCACCTATGCATGGGGCCTGATGGATAAACTAAGCCGGATTTATTATATGACCATCCTATATGGGAAATGACTATAAGTCTAGGTACCTTTGGTCAACCTTAAGAGATATAGCAGGGGGATGGATGTGGCTCAAATGGTTGGGCGTCCATCTCCCATATGGAGGGACCTGGGTTTGATGCCCAAGACTTCTTGGTAAAAATTAAAAAAAGAAAAATATAGAAGGCACATGGGCCACCAGGCCCCATGAGCAGGTGTGCCATTGGGCCCTGTGAGTGGGTGAGCTCTGGTGCTTTTTAACCTACCAGTCCTGCCAAAGTTTGATATACAGGAAGTGTTTGCTCCATGACAGCATTGCATGGCATTGAGCCCAGAAGACCCTGACTGGATTAAGAGGTTTCTGCAAAGCTCTTGCCCTCTCTGTGATTCTCCTGTATTCTAAGTGGCAGGGACAAGAAGATGGAAAGAGCATGTCCTTTGCTATAAAACACATTCTGCAGTCTGAAGAGAAATGATGCTCTGGAGTGACCCTGGACTTCACAAGTGGGGAGGCACTCTTCATAATTGCAAATAACACCTGGGAACTTGATTCTGAAGTGCCTTCTTTATCTCCAGGGATTTAAAAATAACTGAATGCAGAGATTTTAAGTCATTGCCCACCACTCCTTACCCAAAAAGGTACATTTATTTTTCAAGTGTCTCGACTGAAGCAGTTTGAACAAAAAGAACATCGTATCATTTCTAGGAAGAGAATGGTCTCTTCTAGGGAATTTGGATAAGGATCTTGCTAGACTGGGTTAGTTATATTACTGCTTTGCATAAGAGCGATGTATTAGAACATTGATTCTCTTTACAAAGTCTTGGCCCAATGGCATTCTTAACACTGTGAGCTTCAGTCAATATCTGATTCAGCCTGAATTTCTATATATCCAGTTTCAAAGAAAGCAAAAAATCGTTCTTTGAAAAAATCAAAACCACTGACAAATCTTTAGCTAGATTGAAAAAGGAAAAAAGACATAGATAATTAAAATCAGAGATGAAACGGATGATATTACTACCAATCCCACAGATATACAAAGGATAATAAAAGGATACTATGAACTAAAGTATGTCAACAAATTAGATAACCAAGAAGAAATGGACAATTCCAAGAAGCATGCTAACTACCTACGCTGACTCAAGAAGAACTAGAAGGTCTTAACAGACCAATGGCAATAAAGAGATTGAATAAGTAATCAAAAACCTCCCAAAAAGTAAAACTCAAGATCAAACATCTTCACTGGTAAATTTTCCCAAACTGTCAATGAAGAAATATCACCAATACTTCATAAACACTTCCAAAAAATTGAGGAGGGAGTGACACTTCCTAATGCTTTCTATGAAGTCAGCATGACCCTAATAACAAAACCAGATAAAGATGCCACAAGAAAAGAGAATTCCAGACCAATATCCCTCATGAATATAGATCTGAAAAATCTTCAACAAAATACTAACAAGCAGAATCAAAAAACACATTAAAAGAACACTATATGAAAACCAAGTGAGATATATCCCAGGTATATAAGTGTGGTTCAAAATAAGAAAATCAATTAATGTAATACACTACATTAACAAAACAAAGGGAAAAACCCACAGTCATTTCATTTGGTGCAGGAAAGGCATTTGACAAAATTCAGCATTTCTTCCTGATAAAAATCCTAGGAATAAAAACTTACTTTATTTGTCTTTAACATGACAAGGACCCAAGCTAACATTATACTCAATGGTTCAGACTAAAAACTTTCCCCCTAAGATCAGCAACAGGCCAAGGATGTCCACTGTCACCATTGTTATTTAACGTTGCACTGAAAT
The DNA here is from genome assembly GCA_026826555.1 of Tolypeutes matacus. Classification (NCBI taxonomy): domain Eukaryota; kingdom Metazoa; phylum Chordata; class Mammalia; order Cingulata; family Chlamyphoridae; genus Tolypeutes; species Tolypeutes matacus. Next base: position 173,763 of record JAKSZT010054010.1, read on the forward strand.
CTCTAGCCAGAGCAATTATGCAAGAAAAGGAAATAGAAGCATACAAAATTGGAAGGAAGAAGTAAAACTTTCTCTATTTGCAAAGGACATGATCCTACACATAGAGAATTCTGAAATATCTTGAAATATCCATAACAAAGCTACTAGAGCTAATAAACAATTGCAGAAAATTGTAGAGGTTAAAATCAAAGCAAAAATCAATGTTGTTTCTATACATGAGAAAGGAGCAATGCAAAGAAGAAATCAAGGGGAAAATTCCATTTACAATGGTAGGTAAAAGAATCAAATATCTAGGAATAGATTTAATCAAAGATGTAAGGTACTTGTATTGTAATCTATAAAATATTGCTGAAAGAAGTTACAAAGACTTAAATAAATGGAAGGACATTATGTGTCCATGTATTGGAAGACTAAATACTGTTAAGATGTCAATTCTTCCCAAAGCTGTATACAGATTCAATGTAATTTCAGTGAAAATTCCAACAGGCTTCTTTGCAGAAATGGAAAAAGCAATCTTCAAATTCATATGGAAGAATAAGCAGCCCTGAATAGCCAAATCATCTTGAAAAAGAAGGACAAAGCTGGAGGACTCATATTTCCTGATTTTAAAACTTACTACAAAGCTACCATATTCAAAACATTCTGGAACAAGGACAGATATTTAAGAAAATGGAATCAATTTGAGAGTTCAAAAATAAACCCTCACACCTTTAACAAAGGTGCCAAGTTCACTCAGTGTGTAAAGAATATCTCTTCAACAGATAGTACTGGGAGAACTGAATAATCATATGCAACAGAATGAAAGTGGACACCCACACCTCACACAAAACTTAACATAAAATGCAATAAAGGCCTAAATATAAGAACTAATACTACAAAGCTCCTACAAGAAAACACAGGGACGGATCTTTGGACCTTTTGTTAGGCAATGATTTCTTATATTTACATCAAAAACATGAGTAACAAAAGAAAAAAGTAGATAAAAGAACTTCATCAAAATTAAAAACTTAAAACAGAGACATGAACAGATATATGTTCACCAACGTTCATAGCAGCATTATTCACTATTGGCAAAAGCTGGAAGCAATCCGCATGTCCATCAACAGATGAATGGATAAGCAAAATTTGCATAAACATACAATGGAATATTACATTAAGAAAGAATGCAGTATTGACTTCCACGTGTCAACATAGATGAACCTTGAAGAACTTATGTTGAGTGAAGTAAGACAGTCACTGAAGGACAAATATTACAAGAACTCACTGATATGACTTATACAAATTGAGCAGACTCACAGAGCTAGAGTCTGGAAAATAAGTTATCAAGAGACAGAGTGTAAAGGGTAGTGAGATGATGTTCAATATAGGCAAAACCAATGATTAGGTGGAAGGGGTTATGGGCAGTAGATGTCAGTGTGAGTGATCCAGTGACATGATTGGGTTTGATTGTGCAGGAATGTGAAGGGGAGTAGGTGAGGGGTTGAGTGGGACTATTCATGGAAGTGGGGGAAGAGTTGGAGTAAGGAGCAAGTGAACTCTGGCATTTGAAGGCCTGTGGTTAAAACTACAATGTTGACAATGTTCTTTCAACAAACATGGCAGGGGAGGGTTACTGGTGTAAGGCGTCTGAGTTGGGGGGATATGTGGGATAGGGTATACCTAGGGCATGCCTCTATGGAATATGAATGTGTTCATCTTATCACAGTGTGTTATCTCACTGGGTGGATACCCACACAATATACAGGATAATATTAAACTCCCATCCTGGGGAGTCCTGCTATGTTCTCAATTAGACAGGCAAGAATCTCTTGAGAACATAGGCAGTGCTTAATAAAGAAAACAGACCGATATGTGAAGCCCTCAATATAATTTCATGTAACTATGAACCTTATTCTTCAAAAATTGAATCTTAGTGGTTACCATAGGTTCTGTGGGAATGGGGGGGGGGTAAGAATAGAATAAATGAAACACAGGGCATTTTTAGAGCATTAGAATTGTTCGGCATGATCTTGCAATGATGGATATAGGGTACTTTAAATTTTGTCAAAACTTATAAAAGTGTATGGTGAAAATTGTAAACAATAATGTAAACCATTGACCATGGATTGTAGCAGTGCTTCAATATTTATACATCAGTTGTGATAATGTATCATACACATGCAAAATGTTATTAATAGGGGACAGTGGGAGAAGGGGAGGGGTGGGTATATCGGAATGCCCTATATTTTCTATGTGACTTTTCTGTAACCTAAAGCTTTTTTGAAGACAAAGTGAAAAAATAAAACACTGAGGGAACATACAAAAGAATTTGTCACTGTACATAAAAGATAACAGATCTTATGGTGATAAAAGACACACTGAAAACTTTATTTTACTATTATTTTTCATTTTGAAATTTTATTTTTATTCATTATTATTATTTTATTATTATTATTATCTGTTTATTTTTGGCTTTACTTTTGGGGAGGTTTTGGATTCCAGAAAGGCCACCACTGTGGTAGGGGAGAGTCAATCACTGGTAGAGGGTGTCAATGATGGGGGAATGTATGGAGAGGGGCACGCCTCTAAGGAATATGAATATGTTCAAGTGTTCATTGGCATTGTTTCAGTGGGTGGAGACCCTCACAATAATTGAAAGAATATTGAATTCCCATCCTTGGAAGTCCTGCTACATTCTCTAATAGAATGGCAAGAATTCCCCCAAGTACATGGACAGTGCCTAGTAAAGGAGGACAGACCATTACACCAAGCCCTTGATATTGATGATTGTATTATGAACCTTTTCTTGTGACATTGAAATTTAGCCTAGTATTATATATTACCTAAATGTTACCTCCTGAAAACCTCCTTTTTTGCTCAAATGGAGCCTTTCTTTAAGTCAAACTCAGCATATAAACTTACTACCTTCACCCAGACATGGGACATGAATCCTGAGGATAAGCCTCCTTGGCACTGAGGGATTATTACCAAGTGCTCACTAAGAAGGCATCTGGAAAAATACCTTGACTGAAAGGGAGTTATATTAAATATAAATGAGTTTTTATAGCTAAGAAATTTCAAAGTGTGTCTGGAGGTCATTCCAGGGGCTATGCTTATGCACATCTCAGCAGGATTTCATTGACTGCCACAGTAAACATTGCCTCAAACGGTGGGGTTCCTGAGGGTTCTGGAGATATCTAGACACTATAGGCAGGGCAGACAATCTCAGAAATTTGACACCTTGTCAGTGGGCCTTACTTTGGAATATATGTTCTACAATGTAACAGAGTTGGACTCATTTATAATTTCCTTACACTTGGCTCTTCTGCCCCTTTATTTGAACCTATAATTAGCACTATACTTGTTAAATACATGTCCCAGAGACTTCAATCTTCAGTCTGTTCATATGCCAGTTGAGCCTTGGATCTCAGCAGAGTTGCAACACTTAAACTCCAGTTCATTGGACTCACCCATGCAACTAACAAAAAGTTGATGATGGACAATGCCCATCCTCCAAGACAGAGAGTATCTATAACTGCAAGCAAGACAATTCCATCTATCTGCCCCGTGGGCTCTAAGTAGCCTCTCAATCAGAAACAGAGTAGGCATCACTATCCCCAAATCCTCAAGAGTAAGGAATGAAGAAACATAAGGGAGGAATGCAACTCTGGACTAAAGTAGACTTATTATTATACTAGCAGTGGAAGAACTTGTATCATTGATATAAAGACAGTGGCCCACTGTCCTGATTCTGTGATAATCAGGGTGGGCTAAACATTCGCTATATTAGAAACCATGCGTGTGTCCCCAGACCTCGTTTTCCTCCCTAGGTCTGGTTTTTAGAATGCTGGTGATAAACTAAGCCTGATTTATTATATGTCCATCCTGTATGGGAAAAGACTGTAACTCTAGGTATCTCTGGCCAACCTTAAGAGATATAGCAGGGGGCTATAACTGGTTGGCGTCCATCTCCCATATGGAGGGACCTGGGTTCGATCCCCGGGACCTCCTGGTAAAAATTTAAAAAATATATAGAAAGTGCGTGGGCCACCAGGCCCTGTGCGCGGGCGCACCACCAGTTCCCGCGAGCCACACAGCAAGATGATGACATAATAGGAGAGTGACACAAGGGAGAGGCAAGATGAGATGCACCGAAAAACCAGCAACTAAGGTTGCGCGGGCAGGATGCCTCTCTCCTACATCAGAGATTCCAAGGATTGAATCCCAGTGAAGACAGGAGGAGAAGGATGAGAAGAGAGGGCAGAAAATGGACACAGAGTTGCCCAGCGAATGGACACAGAAACAGCAAAAACGGGGGGGAGGGGGAAGGGGTGTAAAAATGGATAAAAGTAAATAAATAAATAAATCCTTAAAAAAAATAAAATAAAATAAAATAAAATAAAAAAATAAAGACAGTGGCCACCAGAGGTTCTGAGGGGAGGAAAAGGGAAAAATAGGTATAACATGACGTTTGTGGAATATTAGAATTATCTTGCATGACATTGCAATGACATATACTGGCCATCACACAATTTTGTCAAAACCTATAAAATTTTGTGGGGCAAAGTATAAACTATAATGTAAACTATAGTCTATGGTTAGTGTCAATGTTTCAATATGTGTTCATCAGTTGTAAGAAATGTGCCACACTAATGAAAGCAGTTGTTAATGTGGGAAAGTTTGGGATGGGGTGGGGAAGGGGTATATGGGAATCCCTTATATTTTCAATGTAACATTTATGTAATCTACAATTTCTTTAAAAATAAAAATAAAAATAAATCTTTGCTGCAAAAAAATTAATTAAAAGAGTGGAACAATCCAAAAAAACTTGTATGTTTCAATGGGCTTTATCAAGGAGATAAAAAGGGAAGCAAAGAATTCAGAAATATTTGAAATCCTATATTTTATAAGGTTTTAATATCAAGATAATGTAAAGCACTTCTACAACTCAACAATAAAAAGATGCACCACCCAATTTAATAATGAAAAATAAAACCTTGAGTAGAAGTCTTTCTCCAAAGAAGATTTACAAATAGCCAATAAGCAAATGAAAAGATGCTCAAAGTCATTAGCCATCAGAATTGCAAATCAAAAACACAACATGATACCATCTCACTCCCACAATAATGGCTACTATTTAAAAATAAGAAAATAGTAAGTGTTAGAGAGGATGTGGAGAAATAGGAACACTTGTCCATTGTAGGTGGGAATGTAAAATGTGAATAGAAACTTACTTATAAATAGGGTCTTTGCGAATATAGTCGAGTTAAGATGAGGTTATACTGGATTAGCATGGGCATCAAATCAAATGACCGCTTCCCTTTTTAAGAAGAGGGACATGTGGTGAAACACTGGGAAGAAAGAAATGTGAAGATGGAGGCAGAGATTGAAGTGATCCAGCCAAGGAGCACAAAGAACTTCTGGGAGCCACCAGAATTTAGAAAGACACAAAAAATTATCCTCCCCCAGATACTTCAGAAAAAGCATGGCCCTGCTGACACTTTGAATTCAGACTTCTAGCCTATGGTACTGTGAATTATTTTCTGTTGTTTTAAGCCACCCAATTTGTGGTACATTGTCATGGCAGACATAGGAAACAAATCCACCACCCAATAATGAATGCAACTCAATCAATTTTTCTGACACTTTATAATAAGGATCACTTTCTTTCCAGCTTACAATAACATGTTATTCATTTCCTTCTGAGGTTTCACCAGAAGTACCTTTAACATTCTTATTTCTACCAATATTCTGTTCATGATAACATATGTGGTCTCTAAGATTACAGATGTTTTCTCTACCATTCTCTTCACTTCCTTCTAAGCTTCACAAGAATTGCCTTTGACATCCATATTTCTACCAACCATATTTTCATGGTGGTCCAGAATTTTTTCATCATGCTCCTCAAAATTGTCCAGTCTACTCTCTACCCAATTCCAAAGTAACTTCAACACTTTTAGGTACTTGTTATAGCAGCATCCATTTCTGGGCGCCAAAATCTTCATTCATTTCTTAGGGTTGTGTAACATATTACCACAAATTGAGTTGCTTAGAACAGAAATTTATTTTCTTACAGTTTGGGAGGCCAGGGGTCTGAAATTAAAATGTCAGCCAGGACTAGTCCCTTTTGAAGAATTTGAGGGAAAATGCATTTCATGCTTCTTTCTTAAGCTTCTGTTGGTTCCAGCAAACTTTGGTATTGTTAGGCTTGTAGCTATATCACGCCAATCACCACCTCCAGGGAACTTCCTCAGCATGATAAAGGGCATCTATAAAATGCCCACAGACAATATCCTACATAGTGGTGAAAACCTGAAATCTTTCCCCTAATATCATGAAAAAGATAAAGGCATGCACTTTCACAGCTTCTATTTAACATTGTACTGGAAGTTCTAACCAGAGGGATTAACCAAGAAAAATAAATAATCGATTTGGGAAGGAATACGTAAAATTGGCTTTATTCTTAGAAGATATGATCGTATATGTAGAAAATCCTAAGGAATCCACAAAAAGTAACTATTAGAGCTAATAAAGGAATTGAGAAAAAATACAGAATACAACATCAATGAACAAAAATTAGTTTTTTACAATGTTAAGAATGTTCTTTTGGCAAATATGGCAGGGGAAGATTACTGGAGTAGGGTGTTGGATGTGTGTGTTTGGGGGGGACATACAAGAAAGAGTGTAACTGGGGCAGGCTTCTATAGAATACAATTACCGAGTGCCAACTAGCAATGCACCTGGGAAAAGGCCTTGACCATAAAGGGGAAATGGTAAATACAAATGAGTTTTTATGGCTAAGAGATTTCAAAGTGATTCAGGAGGTTACTCCAGAAGTTAGGCTTATACATAATTTAGCAGGATCACATTGACTGCCACAGTAAATGGTGCCTCAAACTACAAGACTCCTGAGGGCTCTAGACACATCAAGACACTATAGTTAGGGCAGACAGCTCATGAGTTTGGCACCCTGTCAGTGGGCCTTACCTTGGAACTTATGCTCCCCAGTGTGACAGAGTTGGCCCCATTTGTGGTTTCCCTACACATGTCTCTTCTTCCCCTTCTATTTGAATTTATAGTTAGTACTATACTTGATGGGTGTAAGTCCAAGAGACATAAATCTTTCATCCATCCATGTGTCAATTGGGACCTGAATCTCAGCAGAATTGCAACATGTACTCTCCAGTTCATTGGACTCGCTCATAACAACTAAGAAGATGATGATTATGGACAATGCCCATCCCAAGGAACAGAGAGAGTCTGCAACTGAAAGCAAGAGATAATTCCATCCATCTGCCCCATGGGATCTAAGACCCCTCTAAATTGGAGGAAAAGTGGGCATCACCATCCTAAAGTCCTCAAGATTGGGAAATGAACAATAGACTAATGTAGACTTACTATTATTCTACTATAGACATATTATTCTTCTAGCAATGGAAGAACTTGTATCATTGATGTGGAGGCAGTGGCCACAGGAGTTTCTGAGGGGAGGGAGAGGGAAAAAATAGTTGTAATATGGGGGCATTTTCAGGACATTGGAATTGTCCTGTATGATGTTGCAATGACAGATACAAGTTATTAGATATTTTGTCATAACTTATAAAATTGTGTGGAACAGAGTAGAAACAATAATATAAACTATATCCCACAGTTAGTTCCAATGCTTCAACATGTGCTCATTAATTGTAACAAATATAGGACACTAATGAAGGATGTTGTTAATGTGGGAAAGTGTGGGAGGGTTAGGGAGTGGGACATATGGGAATCCCCTGTTGTTGTTTTTTATGTAACATTTATGTAATCTAAAGTTTCTTTACAAAAGTAAATAAATTAATTTTCCTTCTATGTACTAGCAATGAACAATATAAAAAGGAATTTAAGAAAACAATTCCATTTACATTACCATCTAAACAAATATAACACAGAGAAATAAATTTCACCATGAGTTGTAAAATTGTGAACTGAAAACTCAAAACATTGTTAAAATAAATTAAAGAACACCTCAATAAATTGAAAGATATCCCATGCTTATTGTTTGGAAGATTTAATATTGTTAAGATGTCAATGCTACCCAAAGCAAATTTGCACAAATAGTGTAATCACATTAAAATACCAACATTATTTTTTTGAAGAAATGGAAATGTTGATCTTAAAATTCAAGTGAAATTGCAAGGGATCCTTAATAACCAAAACAATCTTGATAAAGAAGAACAAATTTAGAGAACCCACATGTGAGGATTTTTAAGACTTACAAGAAATCTATGATAATAAAAATAAATGTGATTCTAGCATAAGGATAGACTTATAGATAAATGAAGGAGAATTGAGAGCCCAGAAATAAATATACACATCTATTGTTAATTGATTTTTGACAAAGGCAGCTAACCTCTCCAATGAGGAAAGAAGAGCCACTTCAACAAACATGCTAGGAAAATTAGATATCTATGTGAAAACAATGAAGTTGGACCTTTGTCATATTATGTTAAATAAAAAAGAACACCTCATAATGGACAAAGATCTAAATCTAAGCACTAAAATTATGAAAACTTTATCAGGAAGCATAAGAGTAAATCTTCATGACCTTGGATTTGGCAATAAATTTTTAGATGTAACACCAAAAGCTGAAGCATCAAATGACAAAAAAAGATAAATTGAATTTAATGAAAATTTAAACTTTTTGAACATCAAAGAACACTATCAAGGCAGTTCACATTGAAACAGGCATCAAACAATTCCCCAAAATGAAAAGTTCAGGACCAGATGGTTTTACAGGTGAGTTCTATCAAGCATTCAAAGAAGATTTAACACCAATCTTACTCAAGCTCTTCCAAAAAAAATTGAACAAGAAGAAATGCTACCAAATTAATTCTATGAAGCAAATTTTACCCTAATACCGAGGCCAGAAAAAGATATTATGAAAAAAGAAAATTACAGACACATTTCCCTAATGAAGATGGATGCAAAAATCCTCAACAAAATAATTTGAAATCGAGCCCAACAACACATTAAAAGAATTATTCATCATGATAAAGTGGGTTTTATAGCAGGCAAGCAAGGGTGTTTCAACACAAGAAAATCAATCAATGTAATACACCACATTAATAAATCAAAGAAGAAAAATCACATCTTATTGACTGACAAAGAAAAGGCATTTGTCAAAATACATCATCTTTTCTTGATAAAAATACTAAAGAAAGTAAGAATTGAAGGAAACTTTCTCAACATGCTAAAGGCCATATATGAAAAACCCACAGCTAACATTGTACTCAATGGTGAAAGACAGAAAGCTTTCCCATCGAGATAAGGAACAGGAAAAAATGCCCACTGTCACCACTGTTGTTCAGTATAGTGCTACAGGTTCTAGTTAGAGAATCAGGCAAGATAAAGAATAAAAGTCATTCAAATTGGAAAGGAAGAAGTAAAACTTTCGCTATATGCAGATGATATGATTCTATATCTAGAAAGTCCTGAAAAATCTACAGCAAAGCTGCTAGAGCTAATAAATGATTTAAGTAGAGTTTCAGGATACAAGATCATTACACAAAAATCAGTGGTGTTTTATACACTAGTAATGTGCACTGAGGAGGAAGTCAGGGAAAAAATTCCATTTATAATAGTGACTGAAAGAACCAAATATTGACTAATAAACTTAAACATGGATGTAAAGCACTTGTATTCAGAAAACTACAATGCATTACTAAAAGAAATTTTAAAAATACCTAAATAATTGGAAGAACATTCCATGCTCATGGTTTTGAAAGCTAAATATCATTAAGATGTCAATTCTACCCAAATTGATATACAGATTCAATGTAATACCAATAAAAATTTCACTAGAATTTTTTAAACAAATGTAAAGACATTATCAAATTTATTTGGAAGGGTAAGGGGCCCCTGATAGCCAGAAATATCTTAAAACAGAAAAAGCAAAGTTGGAAGACTCTTACTTCCAGACACTAAATCTTTTTATATAGTTTATTGGTAAAAACAGCATGGTACTGGAATAAAGATAGAAACATAGACCAATTGAACTGAATTGATGGTTCCAAAATTGACCCTTACATCTATGGTCAAGTAATTTTTGACAAACCTTTTAATCTCACCCATTTGACCAGAACTCTCTATTCTACAAATGGTGCTGGAAGAACTGGATATCCATAGCCAAAAGTAAGAAAAAGGATCCTTATCTCACACGTTCTACAAAAATTAACTCAAAATGGATCAAAGCCCTAAATATAAAAGCAAGAACCATAAAACTGAAAAAAAATTTAGGGAAACATCTTCAAGAGATGGTGGTAGCTGGTGAATTCTTAAATCTTACACTGAAAGCATAAGCAACCAAAGAAAACATGAATAAATGGGATCTTCTCAAACTTAAACACTTTTGTGAATCAAAGGACTTCATCAAGACAGTGAAAACATAGCCCACTCAATGGAAGAAAATAATTGGAAACCACAGATCTGATAAAGGTTTAATTTCTACTCTATATACAGAGATCATACAACTCAAATATTAAATAACAATAAATCCAATTTAAAAATGGGAAAAAGATTTAAATAGACATTTCTCCAAAGAGGAAATACAAATGGCCAAAAAGCCCATGAAAACAGTGTTCAATATCACTAGCTATTAAGGAAATGCAAATCAAAATGACAATGAGATATCTTCTCATTCCTCATAGAATGGCCATTATTTTTTAAAAATCAGAAAACAATAAGTGCTGGAGAGGAAGTGTATAAATAGGAACACTCCATCACTGTTGATGGGATTGTAAAATGGTGCAGCCTTTGTGGAAGACAGTTTAGCAGTTCCTAAGGAAGCCATATGATCCAGCCATTCCTCTTGTAGGAATATATCCAGAACTGAAACTGTAACATGAACAGACACCTACACACCAATGTTCACAGTGGCATTATTCACAATTGCCAAAAGATGGAAAAAAACTAATTGTCCATCAACCAACGGATTGATAAACAAAATATGATATATACATACGAGGGAATATTATGCTGCAGCAAGGAAAAATGAAATTGGGACACATGATAACATGGATGAATCTTGAAGGCATTATGCTAAGTGAAGTAAGCCAGATACCAAAGGACACATATTGCATGGTCTTATTAATATGAACTAAATACAAAGAATAAACACATGTATTTAAATCCTAGAGTATAGGTTTTTAGGAGATAAGAGGAGGGCTGAGAAGGAATAGTGATGCTTAATGTATGGAGAAGATTTAATTAACTTGGCTGTAAAAGTTTAGAAATGGATAGAGTTGATGGTAACACTTTATACTGAGTAGGAGCTGGTTTATAAATGGGATCGTGTCTGAAAAGGATAGTCTAGGGAAGTAAATGTCACTTGAAAGAAGGATAGACAATCATCTAGGGAATGAATAACAGGGAACCGAGAGCTGGATGAGAATTGTGATTGATGATATGGATGCAAGAGTGTCCTTCTGTGAGCTAGAGCATACATATGTCACTATTGCAGGGTGGTGTGAATGTGGAGAAGCATGGGAAAAATACAATTGGTGTGACCTATGGACTGTGGTAAACAGCAATACTGTAAAATTCTTGCAGCAATGCCAAAGATATACTGTGCTGATAATGGCATGGGGATTATAGAAAATGTGTGCCAAATGTAGGCTATGGGCCATGGTTGGTGGTAATAGTCTGATGATATTATCTCATAATCCCTAACAAATGTTCCACAACAGTGTGGTGTGTTGGTGAAGGGGTGTTATTTGGGAATTCTACACCTGTGCATGATTCTTTGTAAGTCCACAAATGGTGTAATAAAAATGTATTTAAAAAATAATAATAGGGTGGGTTGGGGGAAATACATGAAATGTAAGATATGGACTATAGTAAGTAGCGATATTTTGATGATATCCTTTCATTATTTGTAAGAAACATTTCACAACACTGCAATGTTTTGGTAGTAAGGTGACGTATGTGACACCTGTATGATGTTATGCATGTTTGCTTTGTATGTTCACAACTTTTACTACACATTTGTTTATGTATATTCATGTGTGAATAATATACTTCAATAAAAATTTAAATAACATTAAAAATGAGAATGAACAAGAAAAAATTAGGCAGTTCAAATAATGGGAGGAAATATTTTGCAAATCACATATCTGAGAAGGGTTCAGCATCCATAATATATAAATAACTCTTAAAACTCAACAACAGAGAGTAATTTGAGCTGAGGGGCTCTACCTCCAATGCTTGTTGACCTTTCATTAAACCCCTTTCTCTCTCTTAATCACAGTGTCACTACATTGAATTCAGTGTGTATAGGGCAGTGAACCTGTGGTTTTCAGCAGGAAATTCTGACAATTCTGGTGGGACCAAGGTGTCTATAAGAAACCAGTGCCCAAGAATACTGGGATGCCAATGAGTGTTGAGTACTGAACTTAGTCTGGAGACTTGATAAATGGGTTGTCATCACCCTCCCAGTGCCCCAGAGCCATTGGCACATAGAAAGATTTCAGAGGGAAAAATAGTATCTGACCTGACTCCTGTGCTTGGTGAGTAGGTCATCAAGACAGAAGTTGACCAGGGAGACAGAGAGATGGGATCCAAGTCCCCTGCACTGAGGACAAGGCCTGAGATCTCATTCCCCGAATATTCACCCTTATTCTGACCACTCCATTTTGGATTTATTTCTGGTTTCCTGAATTCATAATTTAATTAAGGCCTTGTCTTCTTTGTAAATAGCTTGTGTGCAGCAGATAATTGTAACAGATAATTGCCTGTTCTTACACCTCTTGTATTTATTAAACCTTGGTTTTGATCATTGGTCTATGTTTAATTCAATGAAAAGAAAAAGACAATACTCCATAAATTAGAACCTGGGGTAACTGGCCTGAAAATGAATTTTAAAGTTTAATACTATCCTATGATTAGATTTATATTGAAAAAGGGAAGAGAAATGAGACAAAACCCTATGTATCTTTCATGTTCTTGCATCAGAATAAGAATTTGCAGCAAAGGTGGAAGATTATAGTTAAAACTAATGAGTTTTGTATTTCTTTGATTCTGATTTTTTACTTGTGTCTGTTTGTTTACAGATATTTTCCAACCTCCAGATGGTAGTGCCACATGAACAAATAAAAATTCTTAGGGGAGCTCTATTCAAATTGCTTAAAAATAAATAAACATATATATATTTATATGTTTTATTGCAGGAATCCATCCTGCAAAGTCTTGGGGGGGCCTGTCTAGCAGAGCCCATGATGGCATAATGAAATTACTCTTAAGACAGAGGTTGAGAGAGGTCAGGGGAGAGCAGCTGAAGAAGCTCTTCTCTCGAGCTGATCCCCAGCATGATTTTTATGCAGAATTTTTTTACAGTAAATGTCAGGGTACAGGTGCAGGGGAGCTGGCAGGTTTGGGGGTTGTAAATGCCATCATAAGAATTCCAGGCTGATAATGGGGAAGCAAGATTACAGAAACATTTATTGATATACTTAGGAGATAAGGTGGGAGATAAAGGAGATAGGATAAGCAGGAGTAGTGATTTCTCTGTGTGGGCAGAGAAAACAGGCCTCCAATCTATTTCTTAGATGTAAAGATTAGAGGGTTCCCACATCTCCCCCTTTTCTGTTTAAATAAGAAGAAAAAGAAGAGAGAAAAAGTATCCTGACACAGTCCTTTATAAAAACTGCCCCCTTCCTGATAGCTCAAGGTAATAAAATGGGAAACAAATTGATAATAATAGTAAGGCCAGGTCACTGTCTGCTATCTGGTTTCCAAACTGAGCTGTTCATGGGGAAAAAAATAGCCATGGTGGCTATCTTGGGAGTGGTGAGGGTCAGTGTCCTACCTCTGTAGGCCCTCAAATTCTCTCCTGGTGGCCCCTCTGTGGGCCTGTCTTAGGTTGTTCCTTCTCTGAGGAATCTTAGTCATCCCTGGCTACCATCCATCCTCTGGCGCCAAGCAGGGTGAAGTGTTCTTTGTCAGTTTATGCCTCCATGGCCTCCATGCCCAGCCCCAGCCTTGGGACTTCCTCACCCATAGGTGGGGACCCAGCTCTGGTCACTGGTTTCAGGGAACCCAGGTTTCTAATGCAGAAAGGGCCCAGCACTGGGCAGGAGACAGACAGTTCAACACCAGCTCTTGGAAGGCCTACTCAACTGAGGGATGCCAGGCTTGTGGCACAAGGCAACCTTATGAGTAGGATGTGTACAGGACACCTCCAGGTTACAATAGGAACAACAGAAATGGGAGAAACTAGAAAAAAAATCTCTGTGCAGGAAGAAAAAGGGGTTACAGAATCAGGCAAAAAGGCAGATAGGTGAGAAGGAGGGAAAGGAAACCTTGGGGTGAAAAATTAATTCAAAGGTGTTTTAACCAAAGGTCCCCCAAGTCCCCCCCCCTTTGTTCCTTTGTTCTTGATTTCCAGATGTGGGAGGCAAGAGAGATGAAGCAGCAGCCAGGGCGATGATTTTCTGTTCAGCATGATGAGCTCAAGAAAGGGCCTGGCAGATTAACCTAAGAATTGGTAATAAAACAAGAAGCATTCCAATGAGAGATATTATACGGATTCATAGGTTTAGGCCATGAAACTAATTTGAGGGATTTAACCACTGTAAATTATCATTAAGGGTTTGAAATACCTTTTGCTGGGCAAGAGGTTGTATATGAGATAGTTGATGTTCCAGGCATGCCTGGAGATCCAGTACTTCTCCCAGTAAATGGGAGGAGAAGGCTTCTTGAAAGTGAGTTTTAAATTGTTCCCAAGAAGTTTGGGAGCTATTCCAAGGCAAAGTAGTGACACAAATTTTAACATGTTCCCAGTCACACTGCAAATCTTTAGTAAGCAGAGCTTGTTTTTTTTACCTATCCAAAGAATAGTTGCTTCTAAAGCATCAAGTTCAGTAAGAATATTATTATCGATATGAGTTTGTGTTAAAAGTTTGTCAGTGACATTGGTCATAATTTGATTAACAGCATAAGCAGTTTGAACAAATTCTGTTAAGGCAACTGCTGCAGTGGTTGCAGTGGCATCTATGATAATGGGAGAAATAATGAAAGTAATAAGCATATGCTACTACAGCCAAATAAGCAAGAAACTTATTTTTAGGGGAGTGTGGCACCCCAGTGTGAAAGAGCACCTCAGTAGCTTTTTGGTATAATTTTTTAAGTTTGCCCCAAGTTAATCCCTGAGTTTCGATAATGTTACGGCATTGTTGTTTCCAGGATTACCTTTGTTCCTCCATCATCATCTTCTTCATCTGTGGTATTAGGTTGAATGGACAATCCTTCCAGCTCATGGTATAGCTTCACGTTCTTTGCTGGCAGCCACCAGGGGCCTGTTGGAGTAAGTACACAGGTATGCCCTCTCCCCCATGTTATGATGTTACAGGATCCTTTTTAAGATCCATCTCTAAACATTTCTTTGTACAGAATTTTAGCTTGTATTTAATGACTCTCCTGATGAGGGGAGAAATTTTTTCAGCTGTTGAGAGGCTGTTTTTACCACAATTTAAAATATATAGTGTTAGGTATACTGAGCAATTTTTTGTGGCAGAAGCTTTTATTGATATCTAGTTAGTGAACTTTTGTTAATAATTGAAAGAATATAAAACAAGTGAAGGATTGTTTATAAACAGGGGTTTAAATCTTATATTTCAATCTTTTACAATATGTATACAAACATTCACATGCTTACCAAACTGGGGGACACACTGATATACCTGGCTCATTTTTGGCTAGAGTCCTGGATAGATACAAGATAAATGCTAATATGTATATTTGGTTTAATAAGTTTATATTGATAATTACAGTGAGAAACAAGAATAACATAATCAATTAAAAGGTTAAATTAATATTGAGCAGAATTATAGAATGATAGATAAATTGATCAGTTTTACATATAAACTTACTAACATTTAGTTTTTTGCTGGGAAGATTTGAATAGTAGCTGATACTAGAGTTTTGATTGAAAACACTTGTGTAGAGCACTTCTACTTAGGGCAGGCCTTTAATTGGTCTGATGAGAGATTATTATTTTTACTGTGTTCAGGATTAATGAATTTGATATTCTAGATGCCAACTTGTGAGCACTGTGTTAATTCCCAAGGAAATGGCCAGCCTCTTCAGGAAGGAACACAACACCTAAAGGCTGTACATTCCAAGGTTTATGCATCAGTTCCCAACAAAATGGCCAGCCTTCTCAGAAACACAACACCCCTTGGAATGCACTTCATTTGTTTTTATTTTTTACAAAATATCCCTGATGTGCTTACTGTTTTAGTTCTCATTATTTCTCCTAAAATATGAAAAGTGTTGACTATCAAGGCATTGGTTTACTGATTAAAAAATTTTTTTGCAAGATGTTTCACTTTTAGGCTTGAATAAAACCCACTAAATTTTTTTTAAGACATTCAGTTTTAGGATTGTTTAAACTCAAATGAGAGATTTATATATACATTTAATAATATAAATTTATGTGTTACTTACAAGTTATAAATTACTTAAGTACATAATGTATTATAATATTAAAGTTTTGATTAGTATTTAAGCATAATTCATAATTATAGTAACAAATAATAAAAAGACTTTTAACTAGTAGACATCCAATGAATAAACCTTTATTTCTTATAGGCTAATTTTCCTAACCAGTGAGATTATATAGGCTAGTAGCATGATTAAAATGAGTTTATTTTCTCTGTTTTGTATAGCTTGAGGTATAGGCAACAAGAAATTATTATTATTTTTATTTGGGCTGTAGGACAGCGCATTAACTTGTAATCTTAATACCCACAACACATAGGTCCTGCTGTTAGCATTTTAGTTGGAATTGGGGCTGTGACTCACAGTGTAGAATTTAAACTTGGTTTATAATTGGCTTTTTTTTTTCACCAGAAGGGAAATGTGTGCTGGCTTGACTTGCCTAAGGAGATACTAAAGAAAGCTTTAGCAAGCTCCAAAACAAAGCGATTATGACATAACTGGATATTAATTTTTTGCAACAAACTAGCAATGTTTGGGATGGCTTCATACTGCAGTGGTGTTATTTTAATTTACCATAATTTACTGTTATGCACTACCCCTTGCAGCCCCTAATGGCTGCTCTCTTTTTGCAGCTATAGAGCTGCTTCTTTAGCAGAGGTGAGGTAAATTTGATGACCATGAGTTAAAGCATCCATCTTTTGATTTTTAGGCAGAGAGGTAGTTTCTGTGTCACATACACATTGTTAAAATTTTAAGAATTTTATACACTTTTTGAGTATTTATATGAAGCTTTTATTTGTACAACTTTAATTAACAGAGGGTTAGAGAAATTCCTTTTAATTTTATAAGATTTTAAACACTTTTCATTTAAACTATTACATATTAAATAAACTTATCTATTTTATTGCTTTACTTTTTTCAAGGTGAGAAAACAAATCTTTTGCAGGAGTTTGAAATAAAAGGCTACTTATCAGTATTTGACTTTGAGAAAGCAGGTTTGAACATTAGGTTCTTTTAAAAGTGATAAGACTTGTTTTTCTAGGGAAATGATAAGGTAACATATAAGAAGGTATCTTGATAAAACAGACCTTTTTTTGTATACTGATTATTCAGGAAAAAAATTCTTCATAAACCTTTACTAAAACAGACCAATGATTTAAGAAACTTTGAGAAAGGACAAAATTTTAACTTTGTATCAGTATACTATTTGATATTAAAGTCTTTAAATCTTTATAAATAAACCTATCAAGTCTTACTTAACTCTGGCCCCCAAAATTCCTCTTCCACACACCTTGTGCCCTTTCTGTATTTGTTCAGGTTTTGTCCCACATTTTGCTCTTTCTTTATAACCAGTCATTTTATCTCAGGACAAAATTACTTTCCTTTTCCTTAATAATAAAAACACATTCTATATATTTTCTATACTTAAGTTACCAAAATGATTTTGGAAACTCTATCCAAGCAAACCTTTTACAACATGCAATTACCATCAACACTAAAAAATTTGTCAAAATAATGATTCAATTTGGTTATAACTATTTTTATTATTTTAAATTATTATCCATATTCATTTATTAATATAAGAACTTGTTTAATTTTGGGCCATTTGAATAGAGCTCTTTTAATAATTTTCAATGATCAATTTAATATTACCATCTGGAGGTATCAAAATATATCCTGACACTGAACAAACAGACAAACATAAAACAAGTTACAATACATCAATAGAAACATACATGTTTGATTTTCCTGCTTTTGAGAATTTTTAAAAAATGTGCTGCCAAGTTTTCCTACTCTTCCAGCGGTTGAATTTTATTAGGCCCCAGCAACCCACAGCCACATTATCATATAGGCAGTAGGAGGGTTATAGAGTGGCTGCTAGAACGTTTTCCTTATCTTAGTTAATCTTTCAGCAGAATGTTTTCTTACAAGCATGATCTCATTGAAAAAGTTTTTATTCAACATATCTGCTGATTGAGTGCAGTCTTTTTGATATTCTAGTTGCCAAAAGCTAAAGTGCCCTAGAGTGAGCTGTGGCAACAATAGTTTTTACAAGAACTTTCCAATCCCAGGGGCACTTTTGATAGCCATTAACAATGGAATCTAAAATCCCCTTAGTAAAAGAACTGTGAAGTTAATTTTCATTAATAGGTCTCCTCAGCTCTTTAACGACTGCATAGGGAAGTGATTCATGCTGAGGCTGTCCATTTTGGGGAGCCACTAGGAAAGTGTGGCATTCTATAGTCTCTACAGCTTCTTTTAAGCACTCTTACATAGCAGGGCAAGGTGTCTGAGTTTCAAAGAAAACTGAGGGTGGAGGAGGAGGAAGCCTGTGTAAAGTTTCTTCTTCCTTAGGAATTGTGGATTTTTTTAAGGGGAACTGGGGAAGGAGGCCAGAAGGAGGGGGAAGTGGAGCTTCCTCTTTGTCTAAAGTTATAGGACTTTTGGGTTGGTACTCCTCTGGAGGAGCATTAGGCTGGGAAGGGGTGTAAAGCAAGAATAAAACTGTTTTTACTAGGCTCCAGGTTATAAGAGCAGAGGCGGGAAATTTCTCTCCTTGTTTATATTTTCTTTTTAGATTTTTTTCCTACCTGCTCACATAATTCTAAGTCTTACATCCCTCTGTTGGGAAACCATGGGCAGAAATTTCGGACTAACTTTAATAAAGTGAATAGTTGAGTTTCTTTTACCATACAGTTAGCTGCCTTTAGTAATTGCTAAATGATTTTAACAAAAATCTCTTGCTCTTTTGAGAGTCCTGAACCCTTGATGAAATAGCTAATACTCCTGAATTCTTTACATGTAGGCAAGTATGCTGAGTGGGCTTTGCTGTTCCCTTACCCTTGGGATGATGAGTTATTCAGATATATTTCATCCCTTTGAAATGCCGATCGCGCCACTGGTCCAAATCACATCAGGGTCACCACTTGCAGGAATCCATCCTGCAAAGTCTTGTGAAGGTCTGTGAAGCAGAGCCAACAATGATGCTATGAAATTCCTCTTAAGACAGAAGTTGAGAGAGGTCAGATGGAGAGCAGCTGAAGAAGCTCTACTCTTGACCTGATCCCCAGGATGCTTTTTATGCAGGATTTTTTTTTACAGTCAAAGTCAGGTGCAGGTGCAGGGGAGCTGGCAGGTACAGGGGTTGTAAATCCCATCATAGGAATTCCAGGCTGATAATGAGGAAGCAAGATTACAGAAACATTTAGTGATATACTTAGGAGATATGGTGAGAGATAAGGGAGATAGGATAAACAGGAGGGGGGGTTTCCCTGTGTTGGCAGAAAAAACAGGCCTCCAAGCTATTTCTTTGATGTAAAGATTAGAGGGTCCCCCCATTTTATTAGTATTACTGGAGTATCAGAATTTATGGAATCTGAGCTTCTAGTGCTCTTTGAACTCCTGCCTTTCCCTCTGAGTGCTAGCTTATCTTAGCTCTTCTTTTTAATGATAAGATTTCCCAAATTCTTACCAAAAATGGAGTGAGTTTTGAAAAAATTCATTCTAATCATTTCAGACTTATGAGCTTAGATACTCAGACCTTTACCAATTAATTTACAGAAAAGCTGGTAAAGGTCATGCAGAAATCTGGATAGACAAAGCTATTTGGAAAGAAAGAAAAACTGAGAGTAAGAAATCCTCTGGACTTAAACAGCAGCTAAATGTGCCCCAATAAACCCTCTAAGCACCAAGGTTCAGGACCTTAGTACTTGTAATTACTATAAACTACCTGGAGTTTAGAAAGAAAATGTCTGAAACTTCCCAAAGGCAGCAGCACAACCCCCTAATGCTCTATTCTTGCCTCCAGGGCATTCTCCTGGACCTTAGCAGAATCCAAGGCATTATAACATTTTCTCCTCCCAAGACCAAAACCATCAATTAAAAGTTTTTTTTCTTTTTTTTTTTTAACATTGCAGAATATTGTAAAACTTAAATTCCTAGTTTTTCTTTGGCTCATCTTTATATGCCTTGTGTAAAGCTGGGTATATTAAGTCCCTTATCTAGGATGAACAAATCAGTTTGGGAAGCTATAGGGGAAGAGTTGGATACAAAAAGATGGGAGAGGTGTAGGTTAAATTTAGACTTCTTTCTGCTGGACTTGAGATTTGGATGTGATAGGCATGAGGGAAATGTTGTGGAATAAACCATGTTTTGCATAGATTATCCTGTGGAATGGATTCCTTAGTTGCTGTAGAGCTCTTAGTGAATTCACAAATTTTGAATTATTTTTGTTCTTCATAATACCTTTGCAATGGTATTATTGCAATAATAATGGTTTTATTAGCTGCAAAATATAAATCATTATTTAAATATTTATAGCCTTGGGTTGGGAATAATTGAATAAAACCTAATTGCCAATTTCAGAAAGTAAAGGAAAATGTCCATCAGAGATCTGGAAGAGGTTTTCCTGGATTATGCTTGGGAAAAAATTAAATAACTGTAGTATATTTTCCATAGCTTGATAGTCAGTATGCTTCATATATCTCACTGGAATTCTGATAAAATGGTAAACTAAAGAAAACAATGTTTCTAAAAACCATCCCCTAAAAATAATTATATCCTCTGAACTATCATTAAGTGCAATATAAGCATACAATTTTATTCTACTTGATTTATTCAGGTCCTGATAAAATAAGCTACCAGTATAGCTATTGGATCTTGAAGATAATGAAAAATGTAAGTTTGTGTTTAACTAAATCAAGCTATTATTTTGACAATCTTTAAGAATAATTTTGTATTGTAAGATGTTTGAGGACCATTCCAAAGATCTTTTTTATAACAAAGTATACAATATATATGTATGCAGGAAATGCTTTGTTAAAGAAAAGTGTGCACCATTTCCTGAGGGAGAATGGCTGGTTTTCACACAATGAGAGGCAGGAATATGTAAGACAAGACCTAAATGGATATGGAAAGCAGTAGTGAAGCAGGCTTCGTATATGGAATCAATAGATGGATCTAGAACCTGGCATGGACACTGATACGCCAAGATGGCTGCTGGAAGATGCTCGTTAGATTTTTCCCAGAAGCCAGGATAAGCCCCTAATGTTCTTCAGAGGCCTTATAATTGGGCTCTCCTGGGGGATTGATGGGTGGGGTAATCAATCAAAACAGCAAATACCTGGGATTCCTCCTATGCCCTTATCAAAGGGGTGGAATAAAAACAGTTTAAATAGCAGGTGCAAAGGTCAAATCTCCCCCACTCCTGCTCCCAGCAGATCTCAGCCTTGTTGCTCTCAGCCCTGCTGCTGCCCTTGGCCCTCATGGGTTCTTCGCCTTGCTATTACTGTGTCCCCCCTGTGCAGATCAACACCCAAGTAAAACTTGGGTATTTATAATCAATAGAGGACAAGAGGCTGCTCTGCAACCTTATGTTGCGGATGTAGGACTTAATTTATGGGGAAGAGACTTTTTATACCAATGGGGAGCTTATTTGAATATTCCTCACATTTCTGATACAGATAAACATCTTACTACTCATATGCAATATGCACCCTTCCCGACCTGGACTCTGGGATGATGGGCCAGGGTTGTGAGGTTCATTCTTCATGTCAAGTATTCTTTCTTCCTTTCTCTCCATCCCTGAGGTTTATTCCCAGCAGAAGGGACTTTTCTGACCTGGGTCAATCCTGGTCATTTGAAGAGGGTGGAGGTCTCAAGTGTGGGAACCTCTCCCAATTCTTCTATCCATATCGGATGGAGAGTCCCCTGATCCCAGTTTTTCTTCTCTTTGTCTTATTCTTTCTCATCCGCAGCACCATTTTCATGGACCCAGGTCCTGACCAGCAACAAATGCTCTGAAATTCATTTCTGCAGCATAAATCAAGAACCTAGATTAAATCCGGTAACAGTAGAGGGTTGTGGAAGTGAATTTTATTTGTCATAGTCAATGCTAGCTAAAATCTGATAAAGCTTCTATATAATATTTTCAATTGCTTTTGTATCAAACTTTATTCATACAAAATCACAGTTTGTTTCTCTCTCTCTGTTAAAATAGTGAAATTTTCTCAGATTATTAATCTCTTATTAGTGAAGTTTAGAAAAACTTTTCATAACCTTCTGTGTGGTCTGACTAGAAGAAAAAGATTCTATGTCATATCAGAATTAATATCCTCAATGATGTGTATTTTGATTTATCATCTTTATTGTTTTAGAAGACATACTTCTCACTTTTAAAGGATCTAAGCCTTTTCCTTACAATCATATTAAATATTGTAAAACAAATATTGTTTCACAGTGACTCATTTTCCTGTTTATACATAATGTTCAAACCTGACAACTTTTTTTAAAAAGATGTATTTTATTTATATATTTCTCTCCCCCAAACCCATAGTTTGTGCTTACTATCTGCTCTCTGTGTCCATTTGTTGTGTGTTCATCTTCTTTTTTTGGAGGAACCAGGAACTGAACCCGTGGCCTCCCATGTGGTAGGTGGGCACCCAACTACTTGAGCCACATCCACTTCCTGGAACCTGACAACTTTTGACATTTTTCTTTCCCCAAATGAAACCCTAAACAAAATATTTTATCTCTAACTGTTTCAAAGGATTTGTTCTTTCACCTTTAAAAAAGTGAGGTGCTAAAAAATAGTTTCATTTAACATATTAGTTGCATAGGAAGTGTTTGAGAAGTATTATAAAAATTAAAAGGGATTTTCTAACCTTCTGTTGGTTGAATTTTTATAGGTGAAATGTTATATATATAAATATTTAGAGTGTATAAAATTCCTAGAGATTTGCCAGTGTTCTCACTGCCCATGTTATGTCCTGATACTGATCTGCTTGATTTAGCGAACAGTATAGTGTTAGTGGTGATGGTTTTACTTATTCTTAGAAAAATGTTACATGTAACAGAAACAACCAATTTCCTTGTCAGTTACATTGTTTTACTCTGATGTGTCTCTAAAAGTTCATAGTCAGCTACAGGGCAGAGTTTTATGTTCAACAAAATGAGACTTTAAAAGAAAAACAAAGCAAGTATATAAATTATGTTCTACCTGTTAATTAACATAACCCTGGTATAAAAATGTCCAGGTGAGATAGGACAAAATTTCTGCTATGGTCTGTGGTTTATTGACCTCAATATAAGTTAATTGTCAAATGTTTTTTATTTCTGGAAATGGCTTCATTTGGAAAGTATTCATAAGGAAATTGGGTCCTAGATTGTAAGCTCTTGTAGCAGTCACAGTTTTTTCCTGGGATTTGGTTGTTATTTCTAAATTTTGAGGTGGTCTACTCCTTGGGTGTGTAACTTGGTAACTCCGTGGAACTTTGGATGTGTGTGTGACATCTGAGACTTAGAGATCGAATACTCCAGCTCTGGAGGTACTGAACATATAGCAACTGTTAAAGAAGCTGAAGAAGGGATCAGACTTCAACTGGGGAAATTAATGGAGCTTATTTGGTTTGGATTAAGGTGAATCAGAACACAGGGTAAAGAATGATGTTTTCTGTATTTTAGAACTTTAATTTCTGTTTGAGACCATAGGAGGAGATATTTATTTTGTTCAAAATTTAAATTTTCTGTGGTATACTAATTGTTTTAACCTATCTGGTCAGTTTACTTGGACAACCTAATTCGGCTTTTTTTGACATGGGACCTAGGATAGGAAATGAGTACTGGTATTCTGTACAGGTTGATGTAATACCCTGATGTATTTCAGAGTGTTTGGGGTAAAAAATGAAAAAGTATTTTTGAGGTCCTTTGAGGGACTGGGGAAGGAAAGCATGGCATGATTAAACTTCCCCTCCTGGGAAATTCTTGCTATTCTCTCAAGCAATAGGGTCTCCCAATTTACTGAAACTGTAATCCAGGAACTGTGCAAGATCTAAATCTAAGATCTACTCCTTTTTGGAAAACATAAATTATCCCCATTTGAACTTATAACAGGGTGACCTATGAAAATAAACTCTGGAATATATGAACCCTGCCTCATAAAAGGAAATATGCTAAGAAGACAAGCCCTCAGTCTTGAGGCTTTTACTTATGAAACTTATTTCTGTAATTATTATACTAAGCCTAATTATAATTAATGCCTAATAGTCTTCCTACTTCTTGATCATACATGGCCTCTCTCTAAGCCACTCTACAAATAAACTCACTACCTGCCCCCCTACATGGGATTTGACTCCCAGAAGTGAATCTTCCTGGTGCTGAGGGATTAGTACCAAATGTTGATCAGCAGTGCTTTTGGAAAAGGGTCTTATCAAAAGCAGGAAATGTTTAAAAAGGAATAAAGCCAAAAAACAAAAAATTTCAGTGGCTAAGAGATTTCAAATAGAGTTGGGAGGTCGTTCTAGAGGTTACTCTTACACCGGTCTCAGATATCTTTCAATTTACTGGTTAAGTTTGTTTCTCAGAGACTTAAAGCCTCCAGATTGTTTCTTTGCCAGTTCAGCCCTGAAACCCAGGGGTACCACACTCTGCAAGAGTGGTGGGGAAACTGATTTGAGCTTAGGGCCTCTGTGTCCAATGTCAAGGAACTTGAAGTAAAGCCTTTTCTCTCTCTCTGGGAAGAAAAAACTCAACAGCAAAACACAAACAATCCAATTTAAAAATGGGCAAAAGATTTTTAAAAATGGGCAAAAGATTTTGTATTAGTGTTCTAGACCTGCCATAACAATGACCACAAACTTAGTGTTTTAAAAGAACAGAAATTTATTCTCTCAAAATTAGGGAGACCAGAAGTCTGAAATTAAGGTGTCAGCAGAGACTGTAAAGGTTTTAGAAAATCTTTCCTTGGTTCTTATAGCTTCTGGTGGCTCCAGAGGTAAAACTGTCCATGTGAGGGAAATATATAGGAGCTCTGTATTTCTACATGGTTTTTCTGTAAACCTACAATTTCTCCAATAAAAATGTGTGAATATCAAAAATATATAGAATGGATAAATTTGTAGAAATAGAAAGCAGATTAGAGGTTACCTGAGCTGGAGGAAGGGGGAAAGGGAAGTGACTGCTTAATGGGTATGGGCTTTCCATTTGTTGTGATGAAAATGTTTTGGAAATTGGTAGGAGTAGTGTTTACACAATGTAATATGTACTAAATTCCACAAAATTATAAACATTAAGATGTTTAATTTTATGTTATATTGATTTTTCCTTGAAAATAACTCTCATGAAAGCAGCTAAATTATAAACAAAAATACTAGGAATAAATCTAGAAAAAGATGTGTGCAACCTTTATAGAGAAAATTATAAAACATAATTGAAGTAAGAAAAGAAGACTGAAAAATTAGAGAAAGATGCTGGGTCTACCTCATGGACATCATATACCCCAAAATTTATTATAAATTTTATGTAATTCCAATGAAAATCTCAACAAGGTTTTCATGAGAGAAAGATTTTTTAATGGGAAGATGAGTAACAGTATAAATTTTTTGGCAGTGTAACAAGGTTCTTCCCCATAAGGACCCAGCCTTCCCCTCATTCAAGAGGCTCTGGGTCTGTATGCCCAGTCTCAAGTCTGGGAATTAAGGGGCCTTGACTCTTTGTTACTGTAATCCAAGTTAGATTTTTGTGTACTTGACCTAGAACACTTCTGCTTATCCAGATCAAGTAGGAATTTAATAGACTTGTTATCTGTTTTACTTCTAGGTACCCCATGATCTATTAGCCAATGCCACAAGTCTATGTGACTCAGACTATTTTGATTGCTACTTTGAGTCTGCTCTTCACTGTGGTAGCCATGCCCACCTTATCTTTGTCAATTGAATGCTGCCACTTGGCTTCTGCAACTTGGGATCTGATCATCCCCATAGTGTTTAAGGACACAAGTTTAGTAACAGTAGTTCCCATGGAACTCTGACCAGCAAAGAAGAGCAACCACTGAGATATTTAGGTTAAGATGGAGTTAGTCTCACAAATTTATTCCACACAGTCCTGGTGTCCTCTGGTGGGTGCTGAGCAGATCTTATATGTTAAATCCAACCAAACATTCTAAACTCTCTAAGCCTTTGGATCCCCTCATCTACAGTATACCAGGACAATTCTGGCATTTGACATCAGGTTATATCAGCCATCCTTTGATCCATGTTTCACCCCTCCACCCAAACAAACTGATGTAAAGATAGTGATTGCCAAGGGTTCAGAAGGTAGATGGAGGGATGAATAGGTAGAATACAGGGCATCTTTAAGGCAATAAAATTTTTTTCTATGATACTGCAACAACGTCACTTGACATTATGCATTTGTCAAATCCTATAAAACTGTGCAGCACAAAGTGTAAACTACAATGTAAACTGCAATAGACTTTGGTTAGTAGTACTGCTTCAATATTGGTTCATGAATTGTAACAAATGTACCACACTATTGTAAGATGTGGATAATAGTGTGTGTTGTGGCTGTAGGTTTATATGGGAATTCCCTATACTTTTGGTGTAATTTTTCTGTAAATATAAAACTTCTCTAAAAATAAAGTCATTATTCCTAAAAAAAAAAAAAAAGCCCATGATACTGCACTACAGAAACAGTGAACGCTAAGTTAAGCCATGGAGTATAGCTACTAGTACAATTATAAAAATGTTCTTTCATCAATTGTAAAAAATATACCACAGCAATGCAAGGTATTAATAAAAGGGGGGTTATACAGGAATCCTGTATTTTATGCATGATTGTTCTGTTACACCAAAACTTCTTTAATTATTAAAAAAAAACACAAGGAATCACTTTAGGACCAAAACTTAATTATCACCAAGATATAGTCATATTACACAAGTAAAAGTAGGGTGATATGTAATTTATTCATACATAAAATACTTCTAGAAATCTGAGGAGAGGGAAAATGGGTACCTGGTAGAAAGATGAGGGAGGCATTCCAGTGTAAACCTCTTTATATATTTTGATTTGAAGCATGTGAATATATTTTCTGATTGAAAATATAACAATTTTCTTTTACATTTTAAAATTTTAAAGTAGAGAGGAACAACAAAATCAAAATTTCATTCTTAGAAAAGATTGATAAAATCAAGAAACCTTTAGCTAGACTGTCAAAGAAAAAGAGAAGATGCAAATAACTAAAATCAGAAGTGAAAGGGGGGGGCATTAGTAGTGACCCCACAAAAATACAAAGTATTATGAAAAGAAAATATGAAAAATTGTATGCCAATAAATATGATACATTAGGTGAAATGGACAAGTTTACAGAAACACACAAAGTATTGACTCAAGAAGAAATAGAAGATCTCAACAGAACAATAAAAGCAAAGACATTGAATCAGTAATCAAAAAATTCCCAACAAAGAAAAATTTAGGAACAGATAGCTTCACTGGTGAATTTCACAAAACATTTCAAGAAAAGTTAATACTAATATTCTCAATTTTTTCTAAAATATTGAAGAGAAGGGTACACATCCTAACTCATTCTCAAAGGCCAGCATTATCCTAATACCAAAGTCAGATAAAGATAATTACAAGAAATTATGCACCAATATCCCTCATGAATATAGATGCAAATATCATTAAAAAAAATACTGGCAAACTAAATCTAACAGAACATTAAAGGAATTCTACTCCATGATCAAGTAGGATTTATTATTGGTATGCATGTTGGTTTGACATAAGACAATCAATTAATATAAAATATTGAATTAATAAAACAAATGACAAAAACCATATTGTCATTTAAACTGACACTGAAAAGGCATTTTACAAAATTCTGCAGCTCTTCTTGATAAATTGCTTAGAAAACTAGTAATAGAAGGAAACTTCTTCAACATAATAAAAGGCATATATGAAAAATCAAACACCAACATCAAAGTCAATAGTGAAAGAATGAATGCTGTCACAATTTAGGGGTTCCTCAGAAAATTAAGTTTAGAATTATCTATGACTGACAAGACTAGTTCTAGCTATATACTCAAAATAATTGCAAGCAGGGACTCAAGCAGTTATTTACACACTAATGTTCATAGCAGATTTATTCACAATTGCCAAAGGGTGGACACAAACCAAGTGCCCACCACCCAATGTATGTGCAAATAAAATACATTATATACATACAATGGAATGTCATTTAAGCATAAAAAGGAATGCACTTCTAATATATGTGATAACATAGATGAACCTTGAAGACATTATGTTGAGTGAAAGTTGCTAGACAAAAAAGGGCAAATATTGTATGATCTCACTAATATGAAATAATAAGATTAAGAAAACTCATAATGTAGGAAACTTGAATACAGGTTACCAGGGGCTAGGGTGCAAATAGGGAATGGAGAGTTAATGCTGAACTTGCACAAAATCCAGTTTGGTTGATGGAATGGTTTTGGTAATAGATGTTGTTGATGGTAACACAACATTGTGAATGTAATTAAGAACACTGGATTATATATTTGAATGTGGTAAAAAGCAGAAATTTTAGAATATATATGTATATAATAAAAGAATAAAAGTAAATTAAAACAACATAGGACTGTCACACACAAACAGTGCACCCTTATGTAAACTGTGGGTTATAGTTAATAGTAAAATTATATTATTTCATCAATTGTATGAAAAGTACACTAATACAGAGACTTAATAATAGAAGGGTAAATGGAAACTCTATTTCTTGCATGATTTTTCTGTAAACCTACAGCTTGTTTAAAGAAAAATGTTATATTTTAAAATGAAATAGAAAATTTCTGCAGATTTATACCAAATAAAGAAATTGAATCTGTTATCATAAATTTTCTAATAAAGAAAAATCCAAATATTTTAAGAAGCATTAACATCACATCTTATCAAAATCTTGCAAATTATTCAAGAGAAGGAAAAATTTCCTAATTTATTCTCTATGACCAGTATTTTCCTGATAATAAAGACAGGAAAAAATGCTAAAAATCACATTATAGACAAATATCCCTTATGACTGTAGATGCAAAAATATTTAATAAAATACTGAAAAACCAAATCTAGGAGCCTATTGAAAGGATTATACAGCACGCCTAAGTAGGATTTATCCCATGAAGGCAAATGTGGTTCAGCAAAAGAAAATCAAACAGTATAATACATAATATTAATAGATGAAAGAAAAAAAGATGACCATCTTTATTGACACAGAGAAAGCATCTTACAAATTCTTACCCACTTAATGATAATAATTACTTTGAACATTAGGGAAGAAGAGAATTTCCTTCACCTAATAAAGTCATTAATGAAAACCACATAGCTAGTAATATACTCAATAGTAAAATGCTGAAAGGTTTTCCCCATAAGATTAGGGTAAAAAGAAAAATGGCCATTTCCATCATTACTATTCAATATTGTGCTTGAGTGATAGCCATAGTAATGAGGCAAGTAAAAGAAATAAAATGCATGATATAGGAATGGAAAAAATAAAAGCTCTCTATTCACTGAAAACATGATCCCATATATAAAAAATATCAAACAATTGACAAGAAAATAATTAGACCTATTAATGGGAATCATCAAAGTTTTGGGACACCAGGTCAGCATACAAAAATCAGATATGTCTTT
This sequence comes from Tolypeutes matacus, assembly GCA_026826555.1. Lineage (NCBI taxonomy): Eukaryota > Metazoa > Chordata > Mammalia > Cingulata > Chlamyphoridae > Tolypeutes > Tolypeutes matacus. The sequence continues at coordinate 203,667 of JAKSZT010054010.1, forward strand.
ATACAGGAACAATGAATAATCCAAAAATGAAATTAAGAAACAATTACATGTGGAGATATGCATATGAATCCATCTAGAAGTATAAAATATCTAAGACTAAATTTAACCAAAGATCTGAAGACTTGTACACTGATAACTGCAAACATTGCTGAAAGATTTTTCAAAAGACTTCAATAAGTGGCAAGACATTCTATAGTCATGGATTAGAAGATATAATATTGCTAAGATCTACAAATTCAACATAAACTTTATCAAAATTTTAACAGCTTTCTTTTCAAATATGGAAAGGCTGATCATCAAATTCATCAGGAGTAGCAAGGGTCCACCAATAGCTAAAAGAAACTTGATTAAGAAAAGAACATTTGGAGTTCTAAACCTTTCAAATTTCCAAAATTACTACAAAGCTACTGTAATCAAAACAGTGTGGTAGTGGCATAGGATAAACATATGAATCAGTGTGACAGAATTGAGAGTCCAGAAATAATCCACATGTCTAGATTCTGTCTATTTTTGAGTGAGGTAATCAAGATCACCCTATGGAGAAAGAAGAGGCTATTCAAGAAAAAGTGCGAAGAGAATTGTATATCCACATACAAAAGACTGAAGTTGGACTCATATTTTACATACTACACAAAACTTAACTCAAAATGAATTAATGACCTAAATATAGAAACTAAATACATATCCATTGAAATCTTTGAAGAACACATAAGAGAGAATTTCATGACAATTGATTTGGCAATGAATCATTAGATATGACACTGTAAACACAAGCAACAACAACAAAAAATTAGATAAAATGAACACAACAATTAAAACCGTTATACATCAAAGGACATTATCAAGTAAGTGAAAAACAATCTGTAGAATGGGAGAATATACTTACAAATCATGTATCTGGTAAGACTTTACTGTCAGAATGTATAAAGAAATCCTCAATTCAACAACAAAAAGAAAAATGAGCCAATTATAAAAACAGCAAAAGAATTGAATGGACATTCTCTAAAGAAATACAAATGGCTAATAAACACATGGAAAAGATATTCAATGCCATTGGCCATTAGGGAAATGCAAATCAAAATCATAATGAGATACTTCCATCACATCCATTATGATGGCTATTATATTTATTTAAAAATATCAGAAAATTATAAATGTTTTTGAAGAGGTGTAGAAACTGGAACCATTCTGCACCTCTGATGGTAATGTAAAATGGTGAATCTTCCGTGATAGACAGTATTTTTGGGTCTGAAAAAAATTTAAGCCTAGAATTTCCACAACTTGGCAACAAACCCACACCTAACCACAAACATTGAAAGCACGAACTCAAACAGGTACTTTCATGTTAACATTCATAGGTTCATTTTACACAATTGCCAAAAGATAGAAATAACCCAAGTATACATCGACAGTTAATGGAGAAACAAAATGTGGTGTGAGCATACAAAGGAATAATATTGAGCCATAGGAAATTGAAAACATAATGCTAGACATAAAATAAAAATAATGCAGGGTTCCACTTAAATGAAATATTTAAAATAATCAATTCAGCTTAGATATTGTAAGGGACTGTGGGGAAAAGAAGGCTTGGAGTTATTACTTATTGGGTACAGAGTTTGTATGTGGAGTGATGGAAAAGTTTTTCTAATGGATGGTGGCAATGGCAACACAACAATGTAAATATAATTAATGACATTGAATTTTACACATATAAATTTTTAAATGGTAGAAAATTTAAAAAGTAGGGTGAGGGTAGATATTCTAGGCATACAAGGTATCAAAAAATTTACTTCCATATATTCTTTCCTGGGTGCTACAAGAGACAGTTTACCAAAACAAAGAAGGGAATTAAGAAAAAAGCAAAGATTTTGGGATTAGAGCTGTAAACTTGACAAAAGGGGCAGTTAAAATAAACTGGAGAAGTCTTAAAAAGAAGATATTGTACTATATCTTATATGAATAACAAAATTCTGAGAAAATTCAGACATTTAACACAGAGTTGGAGGATGATTTATTGGTAACTTCTGTATTTAGAAACTAGCCAAATTTTAAAAAATACAAAAAAAAATATGAAACTGCCAGAAAAACAATCATTTTTACAGAAATGGTGGAATAATTGTAATTTAGCAAATAGCTAAATTTTAAAGAGTATTGATAGTCATAATAATTTAACAATGAACACTGATCAAATACAGTTCAGACTGTAATTCTGATGGGATGATGGAGAGTGTGCACATATACAGGAGGGCATGAAAGGGAAGAACTCAATTTACATGGATAATTTGGGAAGATATTTACTATAACTGAAAAATCAAGACTAATGTAGCAAGAGTTCTGGAAGATGGCATTAGAGTAGGCAGGCAGGGCTCAACTATCTCACAAAAACTACAGAGAAAGGGTCAAAAGCTGTCCAAGGGAACCTGCTTTATGGGTCAGCAGACCAAGACAGGGCTGTGTAACTCCCAGGAGGATGAGGGACAGAGAGACAAAAAAACTCAGAACAACAAATGTGAATTACTAAATCCCAATGACAGTTGGAAAGGGATGCCATCCCCAACCCTTAAAACATTAAGCCTGGATAAAATCTCTAGGCTCACTGCAGCTGACTGAGAGGGGGCAGCTGTCTTTCCCCTTGTAAACTGTTACAAAGGAAGAGGGAGGGTGAGTCAGAGGGCTTCTGTTCAGTGAATTTGCATAGCAGAGTCCACTCTGAAACTCAGCTCTGGTCAGACCAGAAACATGGAAAAAGGTGGGTTTAAAGAACCTCTGTTGAAAGGTTTGTGACAAGTGCTATATGTTAGCCAGCCAGGAAAGTGAAATGAGAAAAAATGCTTTTATGTATCTTTGTAACACACCACTGGGAGAGAATCTGTGCCCTAGTAGTGAGTCTCTCACACAATTTTGATGTCTTAGGTTGGGAAATCTTAAAGACTTAGAATAAGTTGAACCAAAAATCAAAGAAGATCTGTTTAAAAAACTAAAAACAAAAAGCAAAAAAACAAAACCACAAGGCAAGAGAGTGAAATTGTCCAGCAGAGTAAATTCTCCATCATATTCAGATGCCTACACATCAGCAAAAAAATTACAAGCTATACTAGAAACTGCAAGAGATGGTCTAGTCATAGGAAAAAAAGAAATATCTTGATAACACACAGGATTTAAGACAACTAATCAATGATAATAATACAAATCTTCTAAATCAATTCAAAGAGTTGAAGAAACATATGACTAAGGAGATAAAGGATATTAAGAAGACACTGGATGAGAAGAAAGAACAATTTGAAAGCCTGCAAAGGAAAGTAACAGTCCTTACGAGAATGAAAGTCATGATGGATGAGATTAAAAAAAACTTTAGAGGCACATAACAGCAAATTTGAATTGCTTGAAGACAGAATTAGTGATTTCAAGGACAGAACAACTGAAAAGGAAAAGACAGGAGAACAGAAAGAGAAATGAATGGAAAAAATGGAAAAGGGTCTCAGGGAATTGAATGACAACATCTAATGCATGAACATATGTGTTATTGGTGTCCCAGAAGGAACAGAGAATGGAAAAGTGGTAGAAAGACTATTTGATGAAATATTGACTGAAAACTTCCCAACCCTTTTGGAAGACATAAATATCAATACCCAAAGACAATGTACCCCAAGCAGAATAAATCAAAATAGACCTTCTCTGAGACATCTACTATTCAGAATGAAAAATATCAGAGATTAAGAGGTTTCTGAAGCAGAAAGAGAAAAGCAAAGCATCACGTACAAGAGAACCTTAATAAGATTAAGTGCCAACCTCTCATTAGAAACCATGGAGGCAAGAAAAAAGTGTTATGATGTATTTAAGGCACTGAAAGAGAAAAACTGCCAGCCAATAACTCTGTCTTTGGCAAAACAGCCCTTGAAAATTGAGGGTAAGCTTAAAGTATTCACAGACAAACAAAAACTGAGAGAGCATATTACCAAAAGAGCAGAATTAGAAGAGCTCCTAAGGAGATTGTTGCAGCCTAAAAGGAAAAATCAAAAGTGAGAGACATAGAGAAGAGTGTAGAAATGAAGATTACTAGGAAGGTTAAAATAAAGGGTAAAAAAGACAGACAAAAATAGTAAGATATGACAATGGAAAGTCAAACAATAAGATCAACAAAGTAAATAATGCCTTTACAATAATAACATTGAATGTTCAGGGCTTGGACTCCCCAATCAAAAGACATAGACTGATAGAATGGCTAAAAAAGTGAACCATCTCTATGCTGTCTATAAGAGACTCACCTCAGATGTAAAGACACAATCAAATTGAAAGTGAAAGATTGGAAAAGATAGTCCACTCAAGTATTAACCAAAAAAAGAGTAGAGCAGTGATACTAATTTCAGACAAAAAGAATGTAAATGCAAAACTGTTATAAAGGATAAAGAAGGTGATTATATATTAATAAAAGGGCCAATTAACAAAGAAGAATTAACTCCAGTAAATATTTACCTAACCTGGGAGCCACAAGATACATGAGGCACACACTGAAGGGAGAAATAGATGTCTCTACAATAATAGTTGGAGACTTCAATATGCCACTCTCAGTATTGGATAGAACACCTGGACAGATGATAATTAAGGAAACAGAGAGCTTGAATAACATGATAAATGAACTAGATGTAACAGTCATATATAGAGCATTACACCCCAACAAGAGCAGGAAATACATCCTTTTCAAGTGTTCAGGGATCCTTCCCTAGGTTAGACCATATGTTGGGTCACAGACAGGTCTCAATAATTTTAAAAAGATAGAAATTTTGCAAATATTCTCGCTGACCTGATTTTGTGATAATCAGGGTAGGCCAAACATTTGCTATATTAGGAACCATGCATATGCCCCCAGACCTAGTTTTTCTCCCTAGGTCTGGTTTGTAGAATGCTGGTGATAAACTAAGTCTGATTTATTATATGACCATCCTGTATGGGAAAGACTGTAACTTTGGGTACCTTTGGTCAACCTTAAGCAATAGAGCAAGGGGATAGATGTGGCTTGGGTGGTTGGGCATACTTCTCCCATATGGAGGGACCTGGGTTTGATCCCTGGGACCTCCTAGTAAAAACCAAAATTAGAAAAATATGGAAGGCATGTGGGCAACCAGGCCCCATGCATGGGTGTGCCAGCAGGCCCCGCAAGCGGGTAAGCCGCCAGGCCCTGTGTGGGTGCACCACCAGGCCATGCAAATGGGTGAGCCATCAGGCCCCATCCACGGGTGCACTGACAGGGCCCATTATGGGTGCGTCACCAGGCCCCATGCATGGGTGTGTCGTTAGACCCCACAAGCCATGCAGCAAGATGATAACAGGAGAGTGACACAAGGGAGAGCTAAGACAAGATGCACCGAAAAACCAGGAACTAGGGTGGCTCAGGCAGTAGTACACCTCTCTCTCACATTGGAGATTCCAAGGATCGAATCCCAGTGAAGTCAGGAGGAGAAGGATGAGAAGGGAGGGAAGGAAACAGACACAGAGAGTTGCCCAGTAAATGGACAAAGAAGCAGCAAAAATGGGGAGGGGGGGAGGTAAATAAATAAATAAATCCTTTAAAAAGCATATAAGGGAGGAAGATATGGACTATAGTTAGTGGTGGTACCTTGATGATGCTCTTTCATGATTTGTTAATAAATGTTACACAACAATGCTGGGTGTTTGGGGGGGGTGTGTGTGTGGGAGCCCTGTATGATGTTAGGCATGTTTGTTTTGTAAGTTCATGATGTTAACTGAATACTAATAGTTTATGTATGTTCATATATGAATGATATACTTCAATAAATGGTTTTAAAAAGATAAAAAAAAATACAAAACACTTTCTCTGATCATAAAAGATTAAAGCTGGAAATCAATAATTGATGGAAAAAGAGAAAATTCATAAATTTATGGAGATTAACAACACAATCTTAAATAATCAGTGGGTTATAGAAGAAATTGCAAGAGATTTCAGTAAATAAGTGGAGATGAATGAAATTGAGAACACAAAATATAAAAATTTATATTTATATACCTAAAAAGGTAGTGTTAAGAGGGAAATTTATAGTCCTCAATGCTTACATTAAAAAAAGAAGAAAGACTTATAATGGAAGGTCTAACTGCACACCTGGAGGAACTAGAAAAGAATCAGTAAACTAATCCCAAACAAGCCCAAGGAGATAAATAGTAAAGATCAGAGAGAAATAAATGAAATCAAGAACAACAACAACAAAAAATAACAATAGGGAGAATACAAAAAATAAAAAACAAATTTGGTTCTTTGAGAAGATCTATAAAACGACAAACCCTTAGCTACACTGACAAAGAAAAAAAGAAGGAAAATGCAAATAAATAAAATCAGAAATGAGAGGAGGACGTTACAACTGACCCCAAGAAATAAGACAGACCATAAAAAGATAATATGAACAATTGTACACCAGAAAACTAGACAATGTAGATGAGAAAGACAAATTCCTAGAAACACACAAACAAGCTACATTGAGCCTAGAAGGAATAGAAGACCCCAACAAACCAAGCACAAGTAAAGAGACTGAAACAGTCATCAAATGCCTCCCAAAGAGGGTAGAGAATGGAAAGCTGAGTGTTACTTTGTGCAGAATTGTCAAAAAGGTTGTTTGTGAATCTATGAAAATGAATAGAAATGGTGAAAATGAATAGAAATGGTGTTTGTAACTAGCAGAGCTATTATATGAGTATGACAGTGATTGAAACTATAAGGTCATGTATATTACTAGAAGGAAAGTTAAAAACTGTACCATGGCTCTGTATAAGATAGTAAAACCTCATGTAAAATATAAATATAGGTGATATTGCATATATAAGACTATTTTTCAAAATATAAATACAAATATATTAGAGAGAAGGAAAAAAGAATAGCAGCTATGTATGGAAGGGGGGCATAGAGAGACTGAGTGGTGATGAGTTTTATTTGTTTTCTGTTTATTATTATTATTGGAATAATGAAAATGTTCTAAGAATGACTGAAGTGATGAATATACAAATAAGGGATTACAATGAATACCATTGATTTTAAACTTTGGATGGATTCATGCTTTAATAATATGTTTCAATAAAATTGATTAAAAAAAAATACATCCTCCCAAAGATGAAAAGCTCAGGACAAGATGGCTTCAGATGTGAATTCTACTAATCATTCAAAGGCATTATGTGTTAATGGATTGGATGACTGAAAATTGCTAAGATTTCTATCTTACTCAAACTGATTTACAGATTCAACATAATCCAAATAAATATCCCAACATCCTTTTTTTTCAGAAATGCAAAAGCCAATTATCAAATTTATTTGGAAGGTGGTTAAAGGGCCCTGAATAGCCAAAAAATGTCTTTAAAAAGAAGAATGAAGTTTGAGGACTCTATTTTCTGACTTTAAAGCATATTACTTCTCTACAGTGGTAAAAAAAAAGAAAAATCAGCATGGTACTGGCATAAAGACAGACAAATTCATCAATGAAACTGAACCAAGAACTCAGAAATACACCCTCACATCTACATTCAAGTGATTTTTGACAAAGGTGTCAAACGCCCCCCACATTTGCCAGAAGAGTCTATTCAAGAAACAGAGCTGGGAGAACTAGATTTCCATATCCAAAGAAAGAAAGATGACCCCTATCTCATACCTTATACAAAAATTAACTACAAATTGATCAAGGACCTAAATAAAAAAGGACAACCATTAAATTCCTGGAAGAAAATTAGGAAGACAAAATTAGACAAAATTAGAAAAAAAACATTAGCTATGAAAGGAAGGCAGTGAAAGATTGGAGTATTCAAGGAAGAAAATTAAAATAATGGAACATTATTAGAAATAGTTGCTGAAATTAAAGGTTTGTATGTATAGATTTGAAGAACATATTATATCCTCAGAAAACTGATTCAGAGCAATCAGCACTGGTAATTTTAGTGAATGACAAATATACAGGAGATTTGCAGAGCTAGACAAAACGATTAAGTCTCTTGTAGAGCAAACAAATCATCTAGCTTCAGACATTGAGACCATATACAACCTTGGAAAACCCTAAAGCAGAACCCATGTAATCCTCAACAGGGCTTCATCTGAGGTGTACTGGGCCTGACAAATATTTTGGTGGGGACTCCTCTCTTAATGAAAAAGCTTTTTCCCACGAAAAAAATACCACATAGATCAGTAGGAATAAGGAGTCAAGTCACCTGGTAGACCCCACAAACAGGGTAAAGGGTCAAAGAGCCTGTCTCTGTCTCCATCTCTGCCAAATGGAGAGCTATGATGGGGATCCACACATCCTGATCCTGGACCAGGCTGGGTGCCTACATTGACTATAATGGGGGAAAAAATTGTGGAAGGCATTCCAAAATATTGGGTACCCTGAGGTGTAAGACCAGGACAGAGGTCCAGCTTTTGCCCAGGTCCAAAGACAGTACTGACTCTTAAGATAAAGAGTATGGCCCAAGGTTTTATACTCACAAAGTTTTAGACTTTGTGAATGTTGCTCCCATTAGCCCAGAAATGATATGAAAATCCACATCAAAAGGTTTAGAAGGGTGCACTGAAATGTGCTATGAACCCAAATGAAATCAGTGCAAGGAGGAGTGTGACAGAAATGAATGTAAATGTTGAATGCCTTGAAAGTGTTGAAATAACATACAACACACTTTGGGTTGGGTAAACGGAAAGAAAAAGCTCTGCCATATAGAGAAAGTACAATGATTTTCCAATTATTAAAAGCTAGGGTTTAAAAAGCATCATTAAATCTGACAAAACAACAAACAGAGTCATAAATATATTTGAGAATACAAAGAGTAGCATTAATAAAATTGACATCATCTAAAGAAATAATTGGTGAATGAATGTGAAGGTAGAAGAAAAATAAATAAATCATTGCTCATGATAGGAAATATATAAACACTTTCTAGAGAAATAAAATATTATAAAGTGTTCTTTATTAATATTAATATAAATTTTATCAATATTTAATATTATTAAGTAAATATTATTAAACAACTAAGCATTGAAATATTTATGTTTTCTAGAAGGAGATATATAGACACAAAATGAGTAAAGACAGTAGTCAACATAGTGAAAGATTTTCTAAAATCCACAAAAACAAAACAGCGTAAAATAATATAATTAGGACTAAACATAATTGTCATAATAATAAATGTTAATAAATTAAACTTCCCCATTAAAATAAAAATCTATAGATTGGATCACAATGTAAAGAATACCCTGATCAATATGATTCAAAAAAGATTTAAAAATGGAAGATGGTCAATACTATGCCAGGAAACACAATAAAAAAAATTAATGCTAATTATATTAATATAATACAAGGTTGAATTCAACCCAAAACCTATTAAGCAAGAGAAAGAAAGACAACTCATAATACCAGAATATGCCTTGATCTCAATAAATTTCCTTAAGATTATATTTTGGAGTGGAAAAAGCTCATTCAAAAGTTTAAGTGGAAACTAAAGAAGCATGAAAAGGCAAGAAAAACTTTTTAAAAATAATGAGAATGTATTACTCCTTCTAGATATTATAACATACCCTAAAATTCAATAATGTAAACTGTGTGCTATGGATGCTTTAACAGATAGCTCTATGGAACAGAAAAGGAAGATCATAAATAGACACAAATATTAGTACATGTGGAAATTTATTATGTGAAAATGTTACAACATAAATCAGTGAGTAAAAGACAGATATTCAACAGATGTTGAATCATCTAGTTAGTAATCTGGAAAAAAGATAAAGTTGGACACATACCTCAACCTTTACACCGGGATAAATTCAAAAGGTTTCAAGTATTTAAATACATAAAAATGAAACTACAATAGAACTAGAAGATATCATGATAAAATTGTTTTTTAACCTTGCAGGGAAGAAGGCTTTTCTAACATTAACACAAAACTCCATAAATAATATTCATAAATGAACTTCAATATTTTATAAGCCTTCAAAAGAAATTTAAAAAATTAAAAACTAGAACAAATATTTGCAATTCACTGCAAAAGGAGATAAGTTTCCAAATATATAAAACAAATCTACAAATGAGTAGGACAACAGAATAATAAATAATGAGGGGTATGAAGAGAGATTTCCCTTAAAAAAAGGAAATAAATAATTATGAAACTAAGAAAATCTCCCAATTATACTCATGATAAGAGAAATCAAATTTAATCTACTCTTCAGCACCATTCTCACTTTCCATTTTCAGAGATGAAAAGTTCAAATTAGAACAAACTTTACTGAAAGCAGTTTGTGATATCTACAAAATTAGGAATGACAAACTATGTGAATCAGCTATTTAACATCTAAAAATTTAGCCTACAGATACTCTCACAGATGTACAAAATGATGTGTATAAAAGGCTGCTCATTGAAGAATGTTTGTGATTGTTTTTCTTAGAGGAGGGGTAGGAACATTCCTTGGCAGACCAAACTGTGGTCAACCTAGAGACACCACATCTTTTGCCACCAATGGTTTATCTTTATGGCTTGTTTCATGGTCATTTTATTGTAATGGTTAAGAAGTCATTTCCTGTGTCCAGTACACATGACCTGCTTTCGCTTATGCTTCTCAGAAGACAGATGGTCAAAAAACCCACAGATTGCATACCCACTTAACAATGACATTTTTGTGCTGAGTACAGCCAAATAACTCCTGAATTTTTTCTATTAAGGTGCTTTCCATTGTTTCCATCATTTTCTGAATATTTCTCTTTCCTCACATACTTATTAAATAGAACTGCCCTTCAAATGGACCCAGTCCTTCAGTTAAAGCATAAAAAAAGCAAAAGCACTAAGTATCTTTAGGTTGTAATAAAGGTAGGGCCATGGTCCAACTCTCATATCAATGCCAGAAAAAAACTAGAAAGAAACACAAAATACTTCAAAATATCCTGAAGAGTGTGTGACATGGATTAGGACTCCATGCACCCAAAACCCATTCCTCTCTCCTTAATTGTTTTCTGTCTCATATTGTGGTTAATTATGAGGCAGATCTGGGCATTGAGATGCACAAATAATGCTTTGGGTGAGAAGTTTAACCAACTTCCTGCACATACAAAAGGATGGAGACTGCAATGAATATGAATGTGGTTAGTGCTGAACACAGGGTCTCTTCCTGCTGCTCAGTCTACTGGTATCACACTGGGTCTTTTAGAGGTTGCCACCCCCCACAGTGCATGTGTGCACACATGCATGATCTTCCTTCGTCAACACACCAGACTCACACACACACACTCACCACCACCACCACCTCCTCCATGAGGATAGGATTCTTCTTTTCTGCTGCTGGTTCTGAGATGACCATATCTGACTCTTCCTTTCTTTGGTTAAAAGAACCCACATATACACACCTAAATGATCTAAGTAAGCACCCAACCTTTTGCAGTTTCCTATGGAAATTAATTACAGATGATACCAGGGAAACTGATGATATTTTAAAAATAAAATAAATTATCAACCCAGGAATATTTTAAAGCCTAATGTAACAGATTTTTCAAGTATTCACTGAAATTTTTCTAAGTTCTTGTTATTTCTTCACAATCATCTCTTAATTTTTCTCTGTAAAGCTAATCCTGCACAGCTACTTGTCTCTCCTTACACATCTCTCTCTTTTCAATAAATAAGCCCCAATTTTAGGTCTTACATGCACCATTAGTTTTAGTCAAAACTCCATTTCAGAGACTTAGCAGGGTAAGGATAGTTGGCAATGGACTGCAAATGGCATTCAGCTAGTATCCAAAATAAAAAGGGAGATGGGTGCTGTGCTATCAACATACTCGTGCTCCCTATAGAGAAAACGTCTCTGATTCAGCTCATAGATGAGCAAATTAGGGAAACTGGGAATAACGTTTTGGCTCTGGCATAGCTACAGGGACCCACAATCTCTGATGGTCAATTACCCTTCCATGGATGAGAAAATGTAGGAAGACCTGAGGGGTGCCAGTTCCCATGGAGAATGCATTTGCCTCCCACAAGATCTGACATCCAAAAAGCAATGGTTGGGTATGTACAACTGTACCAGAGACCTCATACAATTTTTCATGAATGGGATATGCTTGCTTTAATATAGTTTTTGTTTTATTTTTTTATTTTTAAAGAAGCTTTAGATTACATAAATGTTACATAAAAAATATATGGGATTCCATATGCCTTACCCTCTCCCCTCCCATACTTTCCCACATTAACAACATCTTTCATTAGTGTGGTACATTTGTTACAATTGATGAACACATATTGAAGCATTGCTACTAATCATGGAATGTAGTTTACATTATAGTTTACACTCTGTATTGCACATTTTTGTAGGTTATGACAAAATATATAATGGCCTGTATCTATCATTGCAACATCATGCAGGACAATTCCAATGTCCCAAAAATGTGCCCATATTACACCTATCCTTCCATCTCCTTCCTCCCCATCCCAGTACCTCTGGTGGCTACTGCCTAATATCAAAGGTAAAAGTTCTATAATTGTTAAATATGTGTCCCAGAGACTTAAATCTTTGGTTGGTTCATTTGCCAGTTGAGCCCTGAATCTCAGCAGAGTTGCAACACTTGCTCTCTAATTCACTGGACTCACCCAGGATAACTAACAAGTAGATGATGATGGACAGAGTTCATCCCAAGGAATGAAGAGTGTCTTCAACTGAAAGCAAGATAGTTCCATCCATCTGCCCCATGGGATCTAAACCCCCTCTCAATTAGAAACAGACTGGGCATCACTGTCCCCAAATCATCAAGATTGAGGAATGAGCAATGAAGTAAAGTAGACATTATTATTTTATTATAGCTTTATTATTTTTCTAGTAATGGAAGAACTTTTATCATTGATATAAAGGAACTAGATAATTTCTCTGTTTGGAAGATGAAAAAATAACACGTTATCCACCTAATAATTTTATTAAATTCTCTCCTATTTCAGATAATCCTATCTTCTCTATTAGGTTAATCCAAGTTTGAATTGTTTAGACCTTGATTCTCATACTAGGATACAGGAATTTTCATATGCCTAACATGCAAAATAAAAACAACTATTCCATGAATGTTGTATTACTTTGGTTAGTGCCTTGAGCTATAAATAGAAGAGTATGGATTTTTGGGCAGTGGCTAGTTGGGAAGGCTTTAGAAGTTGGCAGGTCAGATTCAAATCCTGGCCCTCCACTTAATGTCTGAGTATCCTGAGTTAGATTACTTAACCTGCATTTTCTTGATCAGTAAAACTAAGGTGGGGGTTGGGGAATAATACTTATCTTTCATGTTGAAAGAATCAAGTGTGACAGTGTAGTATATTGTATATCATGGTTCCTGATATAAATAAAGTTCAGTAAGTGGCATCTGTTATTACAGGAAACATAAGCTTTGAATGCAGAAAAAAAATATTATCTAAGACCAAAAATATGTTAGTATCTCCACACACACTAGAATTCTGGACACGATTGACCAAAGTAAAAGTGTGGACTCTGTTAAGCTTACATTTGCTTTCCTCTCCAATGATGATTCTTCCGGTATTAAGAATTGACTCTCCAAAATAGATTATTGCCAACTTCATTTCTGAGGGGCCCACAGAGGAGATGTACATGGCTCTGGGACTAAACGTGTCACTTCATGCAGGGAAAGAGGGCTTAAAAATAAAGAAATGATATCCATACAAAATATCTTCAAAAAGGAAACATCATGTCAATGAACATCAGGTCTGCAAATCAGATGTATATTCCCAGTTTGAGGAAGGAGAGGAAATGTGGAGATAAGGAATTAGATTTTTCCAAAACCAGAATTCAGGCAGGGAAAGTGGTCTTAAAAAACAAGAAATGATATCCATGCAATATATCTGCAGGAAAGGCACATCTACGCTCATGTTATTGAAGCAGACATCTCATACTCAAAAGAATTGTGGTACATGTAGTGAATTGCCAGAAGATTTTACTCACAGTGTGACTGAACATGTGTTAACTCACAAGGGAAAGAAACCGTGCTTCAGCAATCTATTTGGAAAAGCCTTAGGTGACCAGTTATCATTTAAACAACAAAAGCAAACATGTAATACAAGAAAATGACATGAATGCCATCTAATTGGTAAATAGTTTATTCAAAGTTCTGGTCTTACACATTAAAATGGAACATACACATTGGAGAGAAACCCTATGAATGTCATCTGGGTAGGAAAACCTTCACTCAATGTTTTCCCTGAAAGTACATAAGAGAACACAACCTGGAGAGAAAACTTAAGAATGTCATCTACGTGCGAAAACCTTCACTGCATGTTCTGTCTTAAGATAACATTAGAAAACTCACACTGGAGAGAAACCCTATGAGTGCCATATATGTGAAAGGCTTCAGTGATGTTCTGACATTTGATTACATGAGAGAAATCATACTATAAATATTTTGAGTATGGAGGATATTTCAGCCCTTGAGTTAACCTTTAAACATACTAGAAAACTTACACACTGAAGAAACACTTTATAATAAATCTGGTAGAGCCTTTAGTCATCCATGCTACTTCATCAATTTAAGCCAATTCATATTGGAAAGAATAGATGTAAATGTCATCTATGTAGCAAAGCCTTTAGTAGATGGTGTGATGATATACAATATGAACAAAATCATAATATAAATGTAATGAAAATGGGTGTTTCTCCACAGCTACCACAGTGATGCCAGTTGCAAAATTATGTATGAGAGTTTCTGTCCCATATCAACAGTATGTGTGTATGATTATTTTTACCTATGACAAAACTCATCTCCTTTGAGTTTTGCAGTGTTTCTTCTATGAAGCAAGCTGTACCATCTGTAAAAAATGACTTATCATCCACTGTATTGTTTTCTTTGTAGAGGTCTGGGATTTTTGGCATTTGGACATTTGTATCTAAGAGACACATGAAGATTTGCACGTCCCCTTTCCTCATCCACACTAATGGGGACACAGGGCTTCTGATCCCTAGTGGGGACACAGAGTCTTTGACTCCATCTCGAAGCATTCTTTTTAAATCGAATAAGATCAGTGTATAGGTGATGGAGAGCATCCTTCCTATCTGACTCTTGCTCACAGTCAGAATTGTCTTCCTCACCATCCTGGTTCATGCACAAGAAAGACATGCAACTCTTGAATTCCTTTTTCATGGGCTGTACCTGGGGCTCATTGGGCAGCTCTGCAGAATTCAAAACCCCTGCAGTTCTGTGAGTTCACTCCTTCCTGCTCTTTTAAGGCTTATAACAGAGCCTTAATATCTTACCACATTCTGCCCCATAACATTGGCAGTTTTTCTGTGTGGATCCTATTTATTACCCCCTGCTTTGGTAACCAAAGCTAAATTTCTATGTGGGTATGCCAGAGTTGCCCCCTCCTTTTTCTTTCCTTGGTAGTTCTTTCATCCCCTTTAAGGCCATTCTGGCATGGCTTCCCATTGCTGGGCTTCTATCCTTCTGGCCCCCTTAGTGAAAATGCCTGATGCTGTGCTGCTGATTCTACCCTAAAGCAGTACATTGTAGTGGATCTTTCATACCACTTCACCCACCACTGCCCCAGAGGCAATAGAAAGTATACAAGGATCTTTTTCTGGGCAAGTCTTTATTTCATTAATGCCTCCAATGCCATCCAAGGCAGTACTGTCTCATCCAGGTCAGGAGTGGAATGATGTATCCAAGCGTCTTTCCTTTACCCAAAGGGCAGTTATGGCCTTACGAACAGTCTTCAAGGGGATATTACTTTTGGGGAAATTTCCCACACTTGGGAATATTGCTCTCATGCTCCCAGGCTCCCAGACTATTAGTGATATGAGATTGCTTCCATCCCTTCCTTTTGGTTGTCCTGCTCCTTGCAGGTAAAAATACATGGTAGCAGGAAGTCAGTGGTTAACTTCCCCAGGATATATCTAAGTCTGTAATGTACCCTAATTGAACAGATGCACTAACCAAGCTACATGTAACTCACTTGTCTTTTGCCCGTATCTATCTTTTAACAAATGTATTTCACTTTCTGGAAAGTATCTCATTTTGACAGTTCCATTTCAAGCAATGCCAGGTTGTTCTGAGTTGAGTAAGTCTAACTTTGAATCTGAAAACATCCATGACTTGGTGGAGCTCCCTCTACAGGATCTGAACCTTCTCTTGGGAGTCATTTCAAACTCTCGAGACACTTTTGGGATTAGCAAGTGACATCAGAGTGTGTAGATTGCCAGAAGCCAGGGTATGATTTCCCTACTATTCCTTGAATCTTATCACCTGCCTTTCTGCCCTCATTTACCACACCATTTTGTCACTGTTCTTGTGGAGATTGCTTCCATCTCATTTGTGCTCTTGTGGCTAGAGGGAAGCCAGACTCTAAGTCAACCCATCACCCTCCAGGGAGCTGGCATCACCGTGGGATGACTGAACTATTGAATCATTATGCCTCTAGCACGCCATGGAGTGCTTTGTGGCACACAAACTGTTGGGGCAAAATACTTACTACCTCATATAAGGAAGGATTCTCACTGCATTGAGGATACCAAACAGTCCGTGGAGGTGTTGGGGTCACCAAGAAAACACACAACATACACAGGTGCTAGATGTAACAACATTTATTCACAAAGAGAAGAGGCATAGCAAAGTCAGCTTCACTAGTGGTATTTGGTCCTCCATGGGCAGTGAAATCCATAACCATGCAGGGTTATGGTCTGCATATACCCTTCTCATGTACTGTAGGTGGGTGACTTGACTCCCTCCCCATCAGGAACAGATTAACCACAGGGTTGGTCCAGGTGCTATAAATTAACGCCCATGACTTGGCCACACAATCTCCAGTGAATGTTTCTGCAATGATCTTGGCAAAAGGGGAAGGAATGTGCTGTCAGGCCACCATCTGGGAATATCTTTTATCTCCAGGCACTCCTGAGAAAGAAATGAGCCCATATTTATCATCCCATCCCATGAGCCAGACTAACACATCTGCTCCAAAGCATAGGGTTTATTTGTGGGTCACAGGGAAAAGTGGCAGGCCTTGCTTAGACTGTCCTTTTCCATATTATGTTTTACTTTCCATATATTCTGAACCTGTAACAAGTTCATTCTATTTCTGCTGGTTGATATTTTTCATTTGAATTAGATATAGAGAATAAGAATTTGTGAGAGGCAAATTCTCTTAAAGAAATATAAATTATAACTATTCCCTCAGGCTGATGTTTATTTTTATGACCTCCTTCAACTGAAGTTTAAATGAATTTTTATTATTTAGTCACCGTAAGAAATTTGGTTAAAAATGCAAACCATGTAATCTACCTTATGTTAAATCTCCTTCTGGTTGTTGGCAGATATCAGTTCCTTGCTCCACTGAAACACCTGTTTCTTTACTGGATGTCAGCTGAGGGTGATCCCCAACTTCTAAAGATCACCCATATTCTCTACTTCGTGGGTACTTTCCTCCATCTTCAAAGCCAGCAACTGTATGTCAAGCCCATCTCACCCTTCAAATCTCTCCTTCTATTGTCTAATTTCTCACCTAGGAAATGTTCTGAGCTTTAAGAACTCATGTGATTTGATTTGACCTACAGAGAAAATTCCGGTTACTTGGTAAATCTCCCCATCTCATAGTCTGTACCTTTAACCATATTTTCAAACTTCCTTTTTTGCCAATTAAGGTAATATAGTCACAGGTGCTGGAGATTAGGGTATAGACATATTTGGGGGCTATTATTCTGCCTACTACCCACTAAACTAAAAGCTTCATGCACAGATAATATTATTTTTAGAACTTAATATTCTTTGAATGTCAGTCATTTTGAAGTGAAAATATTTAGATTCATCGACCTGGATCATTTTAAGGAAGAAGAACTTAATGACTCACAATGAGCTTAAATTATATATTTGCAGCTTTTATAATAATTTATGTCTATTTTTTAAGGTTTGGGCTAAAATACTATTTTTTAATCCTCTTAGATCTACTTAACTGCTAAAGTAGATAATGTATCACTTCATATGCAGTCTTAATGGCAAATAGCTTAGTAAATTTTTAGTATATTGTGGTAAGCATAATGTCATTTTATAAATCATACCTTTATGGAAAAATAAGGCTCAGTGACAGTTGTAGCAATACTTTTGTGCAGATTTGCTAAAAATTAATATCAACTCTTAGGTAATGGGAAGATGATTATTAAAGAATATTAGTAGAAACATCATTTGGTTATTTATATTCAATAGCCACAAATATCTCTTCATAAATTCAAAGAGGAATAAACTGTTTTCTATAATTTTGGAGTGTCACAGTAACATTAAGTTGGTTTCTTTTCTCTGGCTTGGGTTTGGGCTCAGCTCTCCTCTACTCCTTTGGCCTCTTCATATCCATGAACTTAGCCTCAGTTCTGGTGCACTGTTTGCCCCTGTCAATCATAGTCTACCATGGTCCTCACATTGCTGGCCATGTCCACTCTCTTCTTGCCCCCTCCACCAGCACTAGCCTCAGTTTACCAGGGGCAGCCTGGTTGGTCCCCTCACCCACAAATTTCTCTCATTTCTGCCTCCTTCCCAGGCAGGCTTACCCCAGTTTCTCTGCCTTTAGGGAATCCCTCATTCCCATCTCTTGCTATGGATCCATCCACAAGGTCCCCTTGGCTTGGCCTGCATCCATTAATTACTGCCCTTCTCTTTGCATCTCCCCCGTCTTTACTCTTGCCTCAAGACCCTGCTCTTCACCTGACTCAGTTCACCTGCTGTGGGTTGTTCCCTCCTTTATGCCCTTGACCCCACCTCTAAGACCCCTATTCACCTCAGTCAGCCCCCCATTAATTGCCTTGTCCTTCTGGGCCCTTTCACCTTTCATTCCTCTCATCTGCCCTTCAGCCACTGACTTTTCCCAGCTCCACCCTGGACCCCTGCAACACCCCCCACCCCCGCCGCCAAAGATGCAGAGAAGTCCCTATCTTCACTGAGTCTCTCTTCTTCTTCCACCTGTGTTCATCCTTACCCAAACTGGCCCCATATATCTATGCTTCAGGTCACCCAAGTTCTCCCCTCTTACAGACTTTTCTCACTAGGATGACCCTCATGCCGCTCACCTGCCTGGAATTTTGCCACCTGGCTCCTCACTTCATGCCTCAAATCTCCCTTCACTGCTGCTCACCTCATTGGCCCCTAACTTTTTATTCTTCCACTTGGCTCACATTTACCCCACTCAGCCCTCACCATAGGAGCCCTATAAGCCATGTCAGTTTACACCATGGTTGGAATGGGTCTCATCATATTTCCTGATGCCTCATTTCTCAGTAGCTCTCACTGCTTTTTCTCACTCTTCAGTTCTCCATCCTTGCCCTAGTGCTCCGTCCCCTACCTATGTGCCTTCCAGTCACACTAATTTGCTCATAAACTTGTGAATGGGATGTGGGTACTGTAATAAGGAATGGCACTGAATAGTGGATAAGAAGGGACTCATCATTTTCTGAGATGGACACATTAGAACCAGTTTTGGAGACATATTTTTGTTTGTGTCATTCATACACTTGTATACTTTGACTTCAGAAAGCATCAAGTTTCATCCAAGTTACAGAGGAAATTTTCAGGATTTTTTTTGAGGTCGTCCTTTGTCATTTGGTATGTTTAGTCTGTGTGTAACAGCAGTGGGAAGCATTGATACATACCAGGGGTAGAAAAATCTGGGTTCCATTATCATCTGAGGTCACAAGTCTAGGTGACAGGGATGATTGCAGGTTTATGATGATAAATATACATCCACAAGGATGCAGAGTGTCCTCTCATAATACATGATTGTTATTTACGTGTTAACACAGGGGATGAGGAGTTGATTAAACAGTTGGTTCTTCAGGGTGTCCATGCACACCCCCTCCATTCATCCACAGCCTCTGCTACAATGCTAAAGGAAGAGGAGATGTGCCCCTCCCAATTTGAGGATCCTAGAATGGCTGGTATTTATTCAGCTTGAACTCTTTGTTGTTAAATAACCAACATTTTGCAGAGAGGATTCAAGTCATGATGATGTTCAGCAACAACACTAAGGGTGATTTCCACATCCCACATGGAAAACAACAGTCAGAGAGCTCAACAGTAAATGCACTGAAACCTTGGAGGAAAGAACTCATTGTTAAGTTCATAGTGATAGACACTGAGTGTGTGTTTGTTTCATTGCTATTCCATGAGTAACTGCTTTTAAAGTTACTTTGAGATGACATATGACAACAATGAGAGACTGTTTTTCTTTAAACTCCTCAATGTTTCTGTTAATTTGGGCAACAGAAAATACTGAAATTCTGTAACAGAGTTTGACTTAATATTGAAACTCTCATAAGACTTGGTAGTGTGTGCATTAGAACAATTTCTCTCTCACAGCTCAGGGGCACCTTCCTTCAGGCTTTGCCCCTAAATGGTTGCCTGTTCTCCCACCTGCTGGAGCCCTAGGAGCGCGCGCCCGCCCTCCAGTGCCTGCGCCTTTCCTCTCTTCTCCCACAGCCTCCCCGGAGCCCTCCTCCCTCTTCTCCATCCCCTTTCCAGCCTCCTGGCTCGCCCCAGCCCCTCTTCTCTTCCTCTGTGCTCTCCGCGCTGTTGCAGGGTCTCTGCTTGGACTCAGGGCTTGGCCCGACCTTCCCGTTTTACTCAGACTCTCTCTGCGCCCACCTCTGCTGAGGGTGTAAATTCAGGGTGAAGCACCCCCTGAGCCACGTGGGCCTGGTAGGGAAGGGCTGATATCACCCAGGTCTGACATCCTAGGATCTAGAGGGGCGCAGGCGGGGCCTGGACAGGAGCGGCCTCTGGGCGGAACCGCGGTATCTCCAGGCAACGGCATCTCCTGGCAACGGCGTCTCCCTGGCAGCGGCGTCTCCCTGGCAACGGCGTCTCCCTGGCAGCTGAGGCGCATCCCTTCCAGGGGCACAGTAGCGGTGCAGCTGGCTGGTTGAGCACCGGATGGTTCCTTGACTTTAATACCATCGTCGCCTTCCATTATTTTGAGGACTTGTCACACCCTGTGTCTGGCTGTTTTAATAGCGTGCTGCAACGGGCCCATTTTCCGGGTGAGAAAGCTGAGACCCTCTGAATCGAAGTTGCCGAGAGTTAAAAGGCGAGCATCCTTTGGTGCTGTGTGTGTATGTATGTGTGTGTGTGGTGTGTTAGGGGTGAACGCTAAGGAAGATGGCGATTTGTGGGGGGTATGTATTGAAAAGAAATATTCATTTGTGGGGAAATTAGGAGAAAATAGAAAAGAAGTATACTTTTTTGTCGGAGGGCATTAAATAATTTATCTTTGATATGTGATGTTTAGAAATATTTTTTCGAGTACTTAGTTTATGTAGAGATTAGAGAGTATGGGTAATTAAGAGAGGGGACAAGTACAAGTGTCATTTAGTGTAGGGATATGGGGAGATATTTGAGAGAGTTTTAAAGAAGATGGACCAGGGGAGGAAAGAGCTTAAACCACAAGAAGGAGAAATAGTAGGTCATGGCTAATAAAAAAAATGAAAACTGATAAATTAAGTAAATGAGGGGGTCATTGAAGGCAAAAAAAGGTGTTGGGGGAGCTGGTGTTGAAGAATATAGGAGTATCTAAAAGGGAAGTAGGGATGGGAGATACTGGGTGAGAGCAGGGGAATTCAAGAAGGGATGGTGGCCATTGGAATTTAAGACGGAAGCTATGAGAAGTGCTGTAAGAGTCATAAGATATCTAGTCTCCAAATGTCCAGCATGATCTGAAGAAGGAATACAGAAGGCATGAAGAAATATAGGGATCTGTCAGAGAAGATGGCTGGCCTGGACAGGCCTGCTGGAAAAAAAGGGCTTCTGCCAAGAGTTGAGTGGCCACTGACGGAGAATCAGCTACGTGGTTGTCATCCTGCACTGGATGAGCCTTTCTTTCCCAGCTTTCATGCTTTTCTTTGCTGATCCTATGGGGCATCTGAATGGGGCAAAATAAAGGCTCATGGTCCAGAATTATCCAAGAGGAACAGCAGAGATGCTCCATATGAGAGGCATCCAAGTTCTGCTCTAGGTCTAGAGCCATTGTCCCAGCTTTTCTAGAAGAGAAGTCATGCAGATCATGTTGGGTCTTCTCTGAGTAAACCAGAGTGCTATAGACTGGTTGAAAGAAGGAGCTAAAGAGAACTATGACTATCTCACTTTCTTTAGAAAACACCAGTGAGAGAGTTGAGCAATGCAAAGAATGTTGGGGCAGAACTAGCCAAATGCCTGGGGAGAATCAGCTAGCCCACCCTAGAAATGGAGAGACTTGAGAGCCTCACCATGGAGCAGAAATCCTAGTCTTTATTTCAATAATAATTTCTGTTTTAGGTTATAACTTTGCATAATACAGAAGAACCACTCCACCATGGCCCCGCGACACTGCCAGAGAACCATAGTGGTGATTCTCCAAATGCCATTTGGGGTTTTTGCCTCTATGCCTCCTTCAGTTCATCGCTACACCCACACTGGTGGAAGGTCTTATAAGTTCCAGCCAGAAGAGCCTTTTTCAGCCTCTGGTTCAGTTCTTTCCAACAAACCTTACTGAGTATAAAATTCTTGTTTGGCTTTGATAATTTAAAGCTTCCAATGCAAACCCCATTTTTCAAACTGCTTATATTTTGGGAGCTGAAGAAAGATTACAAAGATAAAGCTCCATGTGCATATATATTTGTGGTTCCAAAAAATCTATGAATGATTATCCAGCCACTGCTTTAGAAAGTTTCCCAACTACTGCAGGGGCAGCAGTGAAGAGGCATTGTGATTCCCTATGACAGTTTTTAAAATGTTTACCTTTTGAGTAAAGGATATTTGATTTGCATGGTGTTGGCCTATGTACCTTTACACAAATGGGGAGTGAAGCCCAGCTAGCAAGGACTGAATGGTGTTTGGTTGGAGTGGGGGGAGTGAAGAAGCTCATGGGAATGCCATTGATGAAAAATAAAGAAAGGAAAACACTGGTCTGGACAATAAGCTTCCGTCTTTAGATTACCTAATATTCTTGTTATGGAAAGTGAGTGATTTGTTTGTTTAGGTCCATTATGTGGTCCAATGATAGAGCCCTTGTTCTCTGCTGTTTGGGTTCTAAACAACTTTTTTTTTTTTTTTTTTTTTTTTTTTTGCATTTGATTAAACAAAACAACCTTTTGACCTGTTAATTGATTTCCTAAAGAAGGTGCCTACAAAATTGTCCCCCTGCTCAGGCTGGGTTTGATGTCCACTCAGTAGAGGCCATCATTCTGGCTCTAGATTAGCCTTTTGTGAAGTCAGATTTACTAAGTCCATCACTTCTTTAGTGCCTAGTAACACTGAGGCTGGCACAACCCGAGGCACCCCTAAAAAACGGACAGGAGTGACTTTTCATTTTGCTTCCCCCTCATCACTCCCTTCTTTGTTTAAATGTCAGGCCTCACTCATGTGGGGCACCTCTACCCTTGTTTCTCCTGAGTTCTCAGGACACTCCTGGCCTGCTGGTCTCCGTCCCTCCTGTTCCTCATAGAGTCTCTAACTGCACTGTGAGGAGCAGCTTCTGAGGAGGGCTCCTGGTTTGGCTTCTGGCCCCTGGCAGGTGACTTTTCCAGGCCAGGTCTTGGGGAGGCAAGGCAGGCCCAGGACAAGCTGTTATGCATGTGGCCTGGTGGGAAGGGGGTGGTGGGGGTTATGGTGGATGATAACATCAAGGATCCCTGCAGGGGTGAGAGGTTGGGTGGTGAGGAGGGAGACCTGGAGACAGGCTCCTGGGGGAGGGAGGAAGTGGGTCTGGTGAGAGTGAGAAGAAAGAAGACAGAAGAGAGCTGCAGAGCAGTGCAGGAGCCAAAGAGGCTGAGTAGACCAAAAGCCTGCGGTGCCCCTGGAAAGACAGGGAGGGGCTAGCCAGAGAAAGGAGGTGAATGAGGAGGGGGCAGCATCTTGGCAGCCTAAAGTCTGCACCTCCTGCCTGCGGGAATCTGCAGAGCAGCCAGGCAGGTAGGTGCCTCACCTGCACCCGCCCCTTCCCCTTGGTCTCTGAGGGCCCAGGCAGCAGTTCTCAGGCCCCTGTTGGGCCTGGGCCAGCTCCCCTCTCCCTCTTTCCTCCTCCCACCCTTCCTAGCGGCCCTTGCTGGGAAGAGCTGAAGCTAGCAAGAGCACAGGCCCTGAAGGGACTATCTCCTGTCTCTTCCTCTTTCCTCCTCCCGCCCTTCCTAGCCGGCCTTGGCTGGGGAAAGCTGTGGCCAGGAGAGCGCAAGCCCTGGAGAGGCGGATGCAGGAGCACGCACCCACCCCCATTTCCTGGGCTGAGTGGAGCTTTTCTCTCCATCTGTGTCCACTCCACGTCCTCCATCCCTTTCCTGGCCCCACCTGCTAGGCCTTCCGATACCTCCGCAGGGCGCCCACCCTTGAGTCCCAGAGAGCTTTAGGGGGGAAGATGAAGCAGGGCCCGGGCGGCCACTGCAGAATCTGATGGGGGCCAGTGAGTGCTGGCGGGGCGTGAGGCCTGCGCAGGCAGCCCCCAGCTCTGAAGAGAGGCAGTCCGGGGGCACAGACGCCGACTTCCCTGTGGCAGGTGTTTTCCTCTGGGATCTGTTTTACTCTTACCTTTCTCTGCCCAGTGCCTCAACCTGCCTATAACTCTCCCCCACCCCCTCCCTTCCCTTCCACCCAACTTGGGCGCCCCCTCCCCTCAGTTCTGTAGAGACTGGGAGGCTCTGGGCAGGAGGATGCGCTAGTAGCAGCTGCTGTCAGAAGCTGGGGGGTGGGGGGAGGCTTTAGGGAGTGGATCCTCTGGGACCAGAGAAGGTAACAAAGGAGGGCTGGAAAGAGCGCCCCTTAGGGAGAAGGGGTGGGGGTTCTAGAAGAGGGAATCAGAGGGCCAGGGATTGCTGGGGGCAGGTCCAGGATGCATGAAGGAAGAGATGCTGATAGAGCAGTGTGTGAACTGGGCAGTGTCCTTGGGGTCGAGTTCTTTAATCTCTCCCAGATTAAGCGCCCCTGCCTTCGTCCTCTGAGATAAACCATGCCATCCATGTCCTCAGCAGCCTGAGAATGTGGTCCTCTGACTGCCAGCTTTCCTGTCACCTCTTCTCTCCCACCTCTGTGGTGTGTGCTGGCACCTGTTTTCCTTTTCCTTCTTGCTCTTTGGGCCTGGACTCCATCTTCTCTTTTCCTTCTCTGCATCTCAGGAACCTGGCATCTTAAATCCACAGCTTTGACGGACAGAAGTGTCATGATGAAGCTAGGGGAGAAGAATTCATTCCTTTGTTCATTCAACAAAGTGGGACAACAGGAGCACAATGGCAAGAGAAGGTGGGTGGGGCCTAAGGAGGTCTGAGTTCTAATTCTGACTCTGTCCCTAGGCAGCTGTGGGCCTTTAGACAAATTCTAGCATACCAAGGCCTTTTTTCTCATCTCTAAAAGGATAGTATTGGACCAGATGAACTCACTTTTCTGCGCAAAAGCCCTGAGTACTCTGCTATGCCCTGCTTCTATTAATTAAACAGTGCTGGGCATTTTATTCATTCTCTGCCTTTATTCCATTTTCTCTCTAGTTCACGATGCCTTCACCTGCTTCTCATGAAGTCCTCCTCCCATGTCTTTGTATATGGCTTCCCCCTCCATGCCACAGTGTTCCTCCATGTCTTCCAGTCCCTGCCATTCCAGGGGCTGCTGAATTTTGAGGAGCTGACAGTGAGTTTCTCCTGGGAAGAGTCGGGGTGGTGGACTCTGCCCAGAAGGCCCCTGCAGGGATGTCCTGTGGGAGTGCTACAGAAATCCGACTGCATCTCTCTCCCCTGCTCCTCTTCACTGGCTGCACATAGCTTTTCAGCATTAGACAATGCCAGCACCCCACCCCAGCATCCTCAGGGGACACCAACAGGGATTAACTGATATTGGAGTGGTTTGATAAAGCAGTGTGCTTTTGGTCATTATCACTCCCAAATAATTTATGGAAAGCGAAGGTATTTATATAGGGCACTTAGAGCAGTGAGTAGTAGCTCTATATAATTCTTTCTAGAAATCTAGACTCTTTTAAGGCAGTCATATTCCTTAATTTGCTAAGGATATTCAGAAAGCCACAGCAGGGCCACCATAACAAAAGTCTTTGGGAGACTTCATCACCCACAAATTCATGAGCAGGAACAAGTTGTCACCAGGTGTTTTATGAAACAGGGGAGACTTTACTTCATCTCTCCCTTTTCATTAACACCAACTCTTTTGTTCGTTTTGCCTACCTCCCCTCTTGCCTTCTTTCCTTATGTTTTCTCCTTATTTCTTCTTTTCTTTCTCTTTTTCCCTCTATTTTTTCTTCTCCTTTCCCTCTCTCACTACCTTCTTAGCCATGAATCTTCAACCTCTACTCTCATGTAAATGCACACACTACATTTTCATTACAAACAAATTTTTATTTCCTGAGTAGGCTAATAAGAAGCCAGTTACATTAAGGGGCTGTGTGAAATAAAAAGACTTGGAAATGGGAGGTGTGTTCCTGGTTGGGGTGGTGAAGTCTTCTGGGTCAGTCAGTCTTCAGGTATTTACTGTACCCCCTTTGTGGGCATGACTTTTAGTGGGTGCTACAAGGGGATTGAGGCTGTTCAGATCAAGGAAACCAAGAGTCATGATGACTTTAACCAGATCCTTGGTTTACCCAGCCCAGTGGGGACGGTTATATCAAGGATATAATAGTGGGATATAGTTGATTGCTGTCACATTTTCCTTTACTTCAAAACCCCAACTTCCCCCATAATCTGTAGGTCCAACAACAGCCAGTCCATACACCTTACAGTTTGGGGTGGGGTGGTCACAGATAAATAAGGGAAGGTCTCTGCCTGCCTGGAGGGTACCTTGTGGCTGGCAAGACAGGCGAATACACAGAGAAATCATGTTTTAAACACAGACAGCTGAATATGCTCAATGCCAAATGAATGTTCTAGAGCAGTGCCACTGACAGTGCCATCAGTGAATCCAGTGCCAGTATGTGGACACATACCCTTTTGGTGATGGGATTAGTCCATAAATTGAGAGAAAGCATTTAGAAGCTTTTATAGCAATTTGACATTGCCCAGCATCCAAGCTTGTCTTCACTGGACTTACCTCATTGAATAAAAGAACAAAAAACAAACAAAACAAATCCTGGTCTTCACCACAGATAGTTTGAGAAGCATTGGTCTAGAGAATGAATGTGATGGCAAAGGAGGTGGTCAGGTTCAGCTTTAGGGGAGGTAGAACCCGAAAGATGGGCAGAAACAATTGACTATGGAGAGATGGGAAACAATGAAATTATTCCAGGCAGGGAGAAGGGTCACGGCAAAGGCTCAAATGGAGGTGTACCCAATGGACAATGGTATGTAGGCCAGTCTTCCTATTTAGGTTAGGGCAACAGGGGAAGGTGGGAGTGGTTTCAAAAGTTGGGGTCAGACAAGATGAATCAACTACATGACCCAAACCTACCTTTGCAGCCAGCCTAATAACCAATGGCAGTTTGTTCTGTGGTACAAGGACAGTCATTCCAGAATTTTGAGAGTAAAATGGATGCCATGTAGGAAATATGGGAGGTGGGCACAAGTTGATGGAGAGATGGTGGTTCAAAAGGTGGGCTTATTGTTATAATTTCTTGCATTGCAAGAATCACCATATGTGAGCAAGAGAATACCATCAAGTCCACTCTAGTCCATAGTTCTTCCCCCAATCCAGAGGCGACTGGGATGGTGATGTCCACTCTAACTCCAAGTGATAGAGGGCTTATATCCCATGGATATGGTGGGTGGGATGATCCTGCCTGCAGATGCAGGCCCTCTCCATTATAACAATGAGGTGGAGCCAGTGGCCACTTGACAGTTTTTTGGGTAGGGAGGGGATGAGCAGTTGAAATACAGGGGTTTCTTTGGGAGTTGGAGGTTGTCCTGAGTACTGTTGTGGCAATGGATGTAGGCCATTTTAAATCAGCACACACCACTCAGAACTGAGTGGGAGAGAGTGTGGTCTACAGTGTGAACTGTA
>JAKSZT010054010.1:231989-297779 GCA_026826555.1 Tolypeutes matacus
TTATGATTATATTGTCTGTTGACTTCAGCATCAGTTTTGTAACTGATTTCCAAGGAGGAAAGACCTTGGAAATTAGACAAAATTACTTCCCTGGATTTAGGGAAAGTGTGAGGAAGCATTAATGAAAGGTGGGGCTGCATGTGGAAATCAGACCTTTTTTTTTTCTTTTCTAGTAGCTCCTCTGGTAGGGTATCACTTGATGGTGCTTTGCTATTTTTTTTAGAAATGTGGGTCTCCAAATATCAGATACATTGTCACTGATATGTAAAGAAAAACAGATTACAGAGCCAGAGAGTAAACATTTTGCATCAGCTTCTGGTTTGAGATATCTTCATTCTTCCACCTCACCATGGTGATTTGGAGATTTAAATGGTCTGTGTGAGGACCTGTCAATTCCTGGTTTATAATGTGCTGGGATGAATCTCTAGCTGGCATCTCCTCACCTCCCCACACCCTGGTCCACTTCCACCCATCCGAAGCAAGTCTCACGTGTCCTGGAAATGCAAGCTCACTCTAATTCCTAAAATCATAGAATGTAAGACTAAAAGGGATCTCAGAAATGGGGTTTATGGGTTTTCAATATTTGGAGAACAGAGCTTTCTTCCCTCTCCCCCCTTGGTTGCTAATATTGTGATGATTATTATCTCTATATATGTTACAGGCCCAACAGTACAGTTTAGTATTACACTCTTGTCTTTTAGATAGAAGTATATATGTATACTGTCTTCTATAATTATATAATTACATTTACTTGTGCTCTTTGTTTCTTTATGAGGATCCAGATTATTGAATTGTGTCATTTTCTTTCAGCCTGAGTCACCTGGCTTTAAATTTCTTGTAAGGCAGGTAGGCCAGCAACAAATTCTCTCAGACTTTGGTTATTTGGAAAAGCCTTAAAATTCATTTTTATATTTGAAGACTAGTTTTGCTGGATATGGAATTCTTGGTTGACAGTATTTTTTTCTTTCAGTACTTTGAATATGTCATGCCTTTGCCTAATGGGCTCTATTGTTTCTGATGAGAAGTCAGCTATTATTCTTATTGTGGTTTCTTTGTATATGATGAATCATTTTTCTCTCCTGTTTTCAAGATTTTGTTTTTCTTTCTTTTCAACAATTTGACTATGATGTATCTAAGTGTTGTTCTATTTGTGTTTATCCTATTTGGAGTTCATTGAGTTTCTTGGATATGTTGATTAAAGCTTTTTCATGAAATGTGGGAAGTTTTGGCTATAAATTCTTCAAAATATTTTCTACTTCCATTTTTCTCCTCTCCTTTTCCTCCCATTATATGTGTGCTAGTATGATTGCTAGTGCCCCACATTTCTTCATTTTTTTTTCTTACTGTTCTTCAAATTGGATAGTTTCTATTGATCTACTTCAGATTTGTTTATTCTTTCTTCTGCCAGTTCAGATCTGCTGTTGAGCCCCTCTAGTGAATTTTTCATTTCACTTGTACTTTTCAATTCCAGAATTGCCATTTTTTTCTTTTTTTGTGTTATTTTGAACTCTTTATTTATATCCTTTATTTGATGAGACATTGTCACCATACTCTTAAAACATTATTTCATTCTCCCATTAGGGTTTTGAACACACTCATAATGGCTTCTTTGAAGTCTTTGTCTGTTATACCTGATATCTGGGTTCCCTCAAAAATTTCTATTGATTGTTTTCTTTCTTGTATATGGTCACACTTTCCTGTTTCTTTGCATGTCTCATACTTTTTTGTTAATAGTTGACCATTTTAGATAATGTAGCAACTCTGAATTCTGAATTTTTCCCTTCCCCTGCCAAGGGAGGTGGTTGCTGCTGTTGATTTGTTTAGTAACTTGCCTGTACTACTTCTGAGGTGTCTCTCTCTCCTTGCAGTGTGGCCACTAGTGTCTGCTCAGTGTTTTTAAATTCTTGTTTTCATTTTAAAGCCTTGCTTCACATAGGTCTCTCCTGGATCAGCATAAGTTACTGGTCAGCCAATGATTAGTTGTGGTTGCATTTAAAATCTTGAGCTAGTAAGTCTCCCACCCTTTATTGTTGGATCTGTGTGTGGCTTGGAGAATGCATCAAAGTACAGGCAGTTTGCAAATTTGACCTGGCTTTTACTTTCTCTGTTTGCAAGGCCTCATGTTCAGCCCGAGATGAGTAGCTTGCCATTGTGAGCAGCTTTACATATATGCACAGACTTCTAGACCACAAGAGATATGTGTGATCTTATCATGGTTCAGTATAGGTTTCTTGTTCTTCAGATCTCCCTGATAAATTTCTGGTTGTTCTGTAGGTTTGATGTTATCCCCAATCAGTATGAAAATCTCAGGCTAGCTGAGATGTTGGCCTTCCCTGATTGTTTGCCACTGAGATTGCTTTTTTTTTTTTTTAACATTCCCTCTTCCCCCAACCTCCTCCTCCCCCACTTCCCCTGGTAACCTTTAATCTTTCTATCTCTGTGAATTAGCTATTTCTTGTCATCTCTTATAAGTGATATCATACAACTTTTGTCCTTATATGTCTTCCTTATTTCACTGAGCATAATTATTTCAAGTTTCTTCCATTTCACAGCAGGTCTCATAACTTCATTTTTTGATTATGGCCAAAAAACATTCCATTGTGTGTACTACCCACATTTTGTTTATCCATTCATTAATGATGGGCTTTTGGGTTGTTTCCAGCTTTGGGCACTTGTGAATAATGCTGCAATAAACATTGGTGTACAAGTATATACTTATGCCCCTGTTTTCACTCTCTCTGGGAATATATCTAGAAGTGGGATTGCTGTGTCAAATGTTAATTCTATACTTAACTCTTGTAGAACCACCATATTGCTTTCCATAGTCACCATTTTACATTCCCTGCTATTGTTTTTGACAACTCTCCTGAGCAAGGGATTTTTTCTTCTCTGCTTCAAATAAAGTGAATCCTCTCCCTGCTGGTCTTCATGGCCTGCTCTTCACTGGCAGAACTTTGGAGCCATGAAGCTGGGGGAGTGATAGGAGCCACCCCAGGTTAAAATGCCATGGACTTACTGTTCTTACCAAAAGTCGGGAAATATTCTTGAATTGATGCTTCTTGATTTTTTGGATGCTGTCTTTGTTTGCCTGAGCTGCCATGAAAAATACCACACACAATGGTTGGTGTAAAAACAGGAATTTATTATCTAATGTTTCTAAAGACGAGAAGTCCAGAATCAAGATGTCAGCAAGGCCATGCTTTCTTCTGGAGTTTCAGTGTTCTAGTGATGGCAGTCTTCCATCAACTGGTAATCTCACACTCCTTTCTGGCTTTTCCTGACTTCTGGCTTCTACTAACTGACTGCCTCTGAATTTCCTCTTCATAGGCCTCCAGCCCTATGGGTTAATACCCATCCTGATTCAATTTCTCCATGCCTTAACTAAAGTGACATCTTCAAAGGTCCTATTCACAGTAATGCCAACTAAGACTTTACCCTGTCTTTTGTGGCATGCATGACTCTATCTCTAATGGATAAGTTTGGCCAGTTTCCAGAGTCCTTCATGGTTGCTTTTGACAAATTTATGCAGTGCTATTATTGCTTTTTAGTGAGAGTATTTGCTGAGTGCCTCACTCAGACCTTCTGAAATTCCCTCTCCCCAAATAATTCTGAGCCCAAAGAGTTGTGAAGTTAAACTTGCTAAAACGAAGTAGAAATAATATATGCTTGTTTTGCTTTTGGATTTTCTGAGTTTCTAGTGAGAAGGCAGATCACAGAGCTTGAAATAATAATTGTGGACATTTTCAGGATGCATATCATTTTTTCCTTTGTCTTTCCATGTGCTCCTGAGTGGGACGGTGACCACTTACTTAAAATAAAAGTTCTGAAGACAGAGAGCTGGACTAGAGGCAGCAGTAATTTATATCTTTCTCATGAGAATGGGCAAATGCCCAGGCTAATGAAAGTGGGCGAGTGTGCTGGATCAGTGCAAGAAAAAAGATTATATAGTTCCCTGATGCAATGTCCCGTTTCCCTCCCTCCTCAGCCTTACCCATCTCCCATTGGCTGGGAGTTGTGGGCTTACAGTCTTAGGTGGGAAAACTGACCCAATCCTTAGGAGAAAAGTGTTAGGGTCAGTCCTCAGTGTCCAAGTTCATACCCTTGACTGATGTGGGTTTTGGGGGAAGTGACTAGAACAAGAATGTGGGAGGATTAGATAAGCGGGAACAGGGAAAAGTTCTGAAAAGAGACCACCTAGAATGTGGGAGGGTTAGATAAGTGGGAACAGGGAATTCAGTTTGAGAATAGGCCATCATTTGTTTTATTTCTCTCACTCCCATCAGAAAACATTTATTAAGCAGGCGCTCAATCATCCTAACATATCTCCCCAGTATGTCCTGCTGTCCCCATTTTACAGATGAGGATTTGTAGATACTGAGTGCTCTGCCCAGTGGATCAGTGGCGGCCTAAGAGCGGGTCACGATTTCCCGATTTGCACTCCAGATCAGTCTCACTCAACTCTAAGCTCGGTCTAATCTCTCCCCACCAGGTGACACGCGGGAAAACACCTCACCCAGCCAATTAGGGCTGCGAGGCCAGGGACCTCCTGCGACTCCCTTCTCCAGCCCTGCCCGGCGGGGACGAGGCCTCCGGAAACCTCCTGACAATGTTCTCCCTTGGCACACTCGGAGGGCTTGGAGCTGATCCCCCGCTGCCACCGACTGGCCTTGGCAACCCCCTTCTCCCCCGGACGCCCCCACCCCCGAGCCGTACCAGTGTCTTCAGGGCGGCAGGGGCGTCAGCACCACCCCAACTTCAGCCGCCACAGGAACAGCGAGAAGCCTCTCCAACGTCCAGAGCAACCAGCGCGGTGCCGCGGCGCTGCCAGCACACGCACCGCGGCGAGCGGCCCTTCGGTGTCTCCAGGGCACCCCGAGCTTCTGCTGCAGCTCAGACCAGACCAGGCTTCAGGGAGTCCACACCGGCGAGCGGCGCTACGGTTGCAGTGACGACGGCGAATGCTTTGGTCTCGGCCAGGACCCACAGGGCCGAGAGGCCCTACAAGCGCAGGGACTGTGCCAAGGGCCTCAACCACTGCACCAACCTCGCCACGCGCCGTGGCGTGCGCACCGGCGAGAAGCCCCGCAAGTGCCCGGGGTGCGGGAAGAGCTTCAGGCAGATCGCGCACCTCATGGTCCGACAAAGGGCGCGCAGCGGCAAGCGACCTTGCGCCGGGAGCTCCGGCGGCCGCTCCTGCCTGCTGAGCACCGCATGGTCCACTGGGTGAGAAGCCTGCGGCCGCGGCGTGTCCGGCTAGTGCTTTGGCCAGGAGAGCGACCTCCTCATGCAGCAGAAGCTGCCAGGGGCGGCTGGGGGTGACGCCCAGCTGCCTGGCGGGGCCTGGTTCCGAAGTCCGAATCTCTTCCCCGCGGCTGAGACGCGCCTGGGCGCCAGGAGAACAGGCGACCCCTCCTCAGGAGCCTTGGCCAGCGCAAGTCTTCGAAGGAGGCGGGCTTGGGGCTCTTTATCGGCAGTATTTCAGCATCTACTTGCCCTCAGGGGCTGCACGGTGACTGGGGGGCTGTCCGGAACCCAGGCCCTGAGCTTCTTGCCTCCTCAGAGCCTCCTGCATGTCCCCCAGAAGTGAGGAAAGCCCAGAGCTCATCAGCGAATCCCTGAGTGCTTAGGTCCCCAGGGAATTTTCTGGGAACAGAAGACACAGAGCAGTATGGCAGGTGAGTAGGGCTGGAGGAAAACCCCTCTTTAGGGCCTTCTTATCGGCCCAGGTCTCACCGAGTCTCTGTTGTCTTCACCCCCACTCCTATTGGCTGATTGGGGCCTCTCTTCTACCTCATGACGTCAAAGAGGAAGGAGAATGTGCCCCCTTTGAGGCGGTGCCACCTTATAAGTTGTTTCCACCCTGCAATGACCTGCATATCACCCTTCAACTTGCTCTCTCCCAACTCCACCCAAAACTTCAGCTTTCAGTTAAGAAGTCGGAATCATTGCACTTCATGCTGCAGGGGATGGGATTTTCACTGCATTTCCAGTTTGTCTTTATTTCACGGGTGGCATATGCTGTCCATCTGGACAGGATGTGGCCAGAGTCTGCGTAGTTAGAAATTAAAGAACAAAAAGCTTAGACGTGCAACACAGGATGGCGATGGGGGAACTGATGACCTCAGCCTCCTCTCACCACTTGGGTAACTGCACCTCCTATGCTCAGTAGGATACACCTGGTGGTCTGGGGTGGGGCCTGAGAATTTGCATTTCTAATTTCCTAGGTGACCTCTGGCTGCTGCATTTTGAGAATTCATTTAAACTTAATGGTTCTTTAAATCACGACTTTGGCAAAAACCCGCAGTGGTATAAGCAATGCTTGTGATTGTCATTGAAAAAAGCATGAACAACTTCTGTATCACATTAGAGTTATTTGAGGATCTAACTGTTACTTCACACACAGTACAGTACTTAGTTAGACCTGCTGATGTCGGCAGAGCTGGAGGACTGCTCAGCTTCTCTGCCTCTGTTGGGGTTTACCCTGGAATGTGAGGACGCACCTGGGCTGCAGGTACCAGGCAAGTCAAACAGGCTTGAGGTGGAGAGAACGGTTTAAAGAAATGTATTACATTTGCTAAGGGATGGCAAAGGGGTAAGAGTTACCTACATCATGTAAGTTCTGTACATAAGAGAGGTTCTTTCCTTTATTTGGTTTTCTCTTTGTTTTCCCATTTTGGACACTGTTTTTGATATGAAGTAAAGTCACACACATGCAGACAGTTAAGCAAGTCGACGGTGTACCGAGTACATTTTTACCGCCCTCCTCCATAAGATAAAATTATTTTCAGTAAAAATAATGAAATGAAGTTGATAATAATAATGACCAAAAGGGAAAAGTTCTTTCATTGATTTTGAATATGTGTTATGCCAACCAAATGAAAAGTATAAACAATAAAATAAAGGCTACAGTACAATAAAAGAAAAAAAGTAATATTTTAAAATTATATTAATGTATTTCTTTAAAAAGCAAAAAACTTGTACCCACATGTTGGTCTGTTGCATTAGTGCAGTTTAATGAAAATTTAAAAATAACTAAAAATAAATTTCAATTTTAAGATGTTATTCAGAAAAATTTTCCATGTAGAAACTAAAGTTTATACATTGCAGTTAGCTTTGTTTCACTAATTTAGATTTTACACACAAAAAAAGTCAAGTGGCCACAGAGAATGGAATTTGTTTCTTTTTCTTTGTCACAATCACTAGTCTGTCATTGTTTATTTAGAATCTATTGTTTCAAAAGTAGGATATATGTAGTACCACTGGGTTGGAAAATCCAACCACAATCCTTAGATGGGCTGGAGATTCCAAATTGTCACAAACTCCCTCTAGGTTAAACCAGATTAAGTATTGGTAGCTAAGTCTGTGTCTCAAAGGCCAACTGTATAACGGCTTTGACTGAATTAATTTCCATGTAGAATACAATGTTGATTAAATTTAAATAAAAGATGTGCTCATTTGAAGCATACAGGTAACATATTAAAACTCAAAAATAACTGCAGTAATTGTTCAGAACTTAGACCAACAAAATATTGGGGGATTCATCAATGACATTATTTAGAATTGCCCACACATGGTTATAATAAAAGGCAGCTGATGCTCATTGGTTTTATGACTGTTGTAAGGTTCTCTGTACAACCTGGCTCGTCACTGCCTATGCCTGCTATTGTAAAGTTCTCTGTAGATGGTGTAGCGCCTCACTGCTTGTGCCTGCTATTGTAAGGTTCTCTGTAGATGATGTGGCATCTCACTGCCTGTGCCTGCTGTTGTGAGGTTCTCTGTAGATGATGTGGCTCCTCACTGCCTGTGCCTGCAGTTGTAACATTGTCTTTGGACAACCTGGCTCTTCTTTGCCTGTTTCTTGGGTCGACCATGCCCAGTGCCCCACCTTGGGTGCTCCACTGGTCAAAGTGGTATTCTTAATTTATTTTCTGAAAATATTGTCTGTTGTAAATAACTTCATGAGAAAACTGACAGCAATATAAGAAATAAGGATCATTATTTCTAGAAAGGCACAGAAGGCCACATGTGTCCATATCCAGAAGAACTCAATTTCAGGCAGATCACTGCCTCTAAACCACTGCCCTAAACTGCCCTTTAAACTTGTTTCTGGGTTAAGCAATGAAAGAATTTAAACTTTGGACAAATTATAATACCATCTTTATTTTATCTAATTGTCATAATTAAAGAAATTATTTTGAATATTTAAATATAATTATTTACATATATATTAAATATATAATATATTTCAAAATTAATGTGCAATTTACTTATTTATATGTGGCCATATCAAATTTATTTATAACCATGGAAAAGTTGATTTTCAAAAAATGCCGTTTGAATAAAATATTTCATTTTAGATTTATTTGTATTTGTAGACAATTGAATTGAAATGTCCGCGATAAGAAAAAGTAATGAAGATGGTGTATTTTAAAGTTTCAATTGCATTAATTAACATGATGAGACATAAAAGCCAGTAATTTAAGTGTCGAAAAATGCATGGAAGTCTGTTTATTCTGAAATTTTTTTTTTTCCTGTGAAGAGAAGTGAACTTGAAAAAGCTTGGACACTTATAAACTTGGCTTTGCTGATTCACAATACCTTTCTGCACACTATAAAGTTGCTTCCCAAACTGCCAAACAAAAGATGAGTTGGAGCTGCTTTAGTGAAGCCTTGGAGATGGGGCAGCTGGTTTGTGTACTGGACAGAGGAGCAAGGGGAAGCTGTTCCTCTGTTAAAGATGCAAATATATCCTGAGACCATTGATGCTTCTTTAACCATTTTGATAAGATGATGGGACGGCAGCCTTGCCTTTTCTCTTCACTGTGTAAATCGAATGAATTTGCCAACATCCCTCAGTGCAGCTGCTCTGAAGTTTGTTATTTGCTCCTGCTGATGCCGTCAGAGAATTCCCATTTTATGAATTATCTGGGGAAACCACACAGGCTGTCCATCTTTTGGAAATAATAAACTTTTTAAAACAAAACTTTGCAAAGAAAATCTTCACATGCTACTCAGACAAAGCTCCTGAGATGGTCGGCAATGTGTCTGGCTTTGGAACTTTAGTGATAAAGGAAGCTCCCGTGTTCTTGTCTTTCATTGCACTTCACACAGGTGTGTTTTTATGACACAGATGCTTCCCACAACCCTGGAAGGGCTTTTGTTAACAGCCATGAGTCACCAGCTTTATCAGAAGCAGGGCTATGTATCCTTGCATTTTAAAAAGACTGCCAAGAAATAGGGGCATTATAAGAAGTGTTTACAGGGGGAGAAGCATAATTTTTAATGAAGGTTCCACTTTTGGAACTCATTCAAATAAAGGCTTTTTTCCAAGTTTGGTTTCTCTGGCAGGTATTTTAGACTATATGACTGAACAAAAATCTTTCAGTTCAAGAGTCTGCAGTCACCACTATGGATGCTACTGAAAAAATTAAGTTTTCTTTGTCAAGCCTGAGGACTTTCTACATTATGCTGTGCTGTATTGCTTGACTCCTTTACAAGGAGCATGTGCTGTCTTTATAACCAGAAAAAAGTACAATTTGCAAGAAACAAAAACCAAAAAACAACCAGATATCTTGGCAGAATTCTAATTTTTGTAATGTTTTCTTGTTCAGTACTTCACATGTTATTAGATCAATTGAACCTCAGAATAACCCTTTGAGGGAGTGTTCTGCTAGATAAAATGCTTTGCTAATGCTTTGCTATATATATGTGTATATAGATTGATATGATGACTTAACTCAAGCGTAAGAAAGCAATGCACACACATATATTTATTTATGTTATTAAACTTCTGTTAATAATTGGTAGAATATAAAATAGGCAAAGGATTGTCTACAAACAGTGGTCCAATTGCTACATCATAATCTTTCACAATATACATACATATAGATATAGGCCCACCCAACCGGGCACACACCAGCTTACCTGGCCCACCTCCAGCCAGAGTCCCAGATGGATGCAATAAAAATACCTAAAAGCATATCTCATTTAATAAATCTATACTGACAATCAGAGTGAGAAACAAGAATAACATAATCAATCAAATGATTAAATCAATATTAAACAGTCAAAAAATGGCAGAAAAATAGGGCAGTTTTACATACAAACTCACCAACATCTAGCTCTTGGCTGGGGAGTCCCAAATTAGCAGCCGATACCAGCGCCTTGATTGAAAACACCTGTGCAGAGCACTCTATCCCAGGGAGGGGCTTCAACTGGCCTGACCAGGGACTTTCTCTTTTGTTGAGCTCATAATCAATGAATTCCATACTACAGATGCCAACTTGCAAGCACTGTGTTAATTCCCGAGGAAGTGGCCAGCCTCCCCAGGAAGGAGCACAACACTCCCCGGGCAGTACATTCCAAGGTCTATGCATCAGTCCCTTAGAAAGTGGCCAGCCTACCCAGAGAGGAACACAGCACTCCCTGGAATGCACTCTACCTGTTCTTATTTGTTACAAACTTCCCCCAATATGCCCACTGTTCTAGTTCTCATCATTCCTCCTGAAATATGAAAAGTGCTGACCAGCAAGGAATTGGTTTGCTGATTAACAGTTTCCTGTATGATGTTTCACTTTTAGGTTTGAACAATACTCACTAAAATTTTTCCCAATACAGGGAGGTAAAATGTTTTATTGCTCTGCATTTACCTATGTGGATCTCTCATCAGCCCAGTGATTTACCTAAGTGATGCTAGCAGGTGCAGAGTTGGATTTTCAATCCAGATTCATGGACTACAAAGTTTGTGGCATTTCTCTGCACTACACTTATATTAACATTAGATCATCCACTGCTTTTCCTCCAGCAAAAGCTGAACACCTGAAAGAACAGGTAGCACATGGATATACTGGGTAGTAAGAAAAACAGGTATTTTACCTGAAACATGCCACACATAACTTATATGGATATTATTAGGTCATTTTGAAAAATAATTTTAAAATGAAATATATGAACATTGTGCTTTAAAAGGCTACATTGCACAGGCAAAAAAATGTTAAGGATGACTTTCTATTTAGATGTTCCATCAGCTTTGTCTCCCTCTCGCCTCTCAGGTGGCACCATTATTGAATCTCCCTGCTTGGGTGGTTGACTCTTCACATCAGGGATGCTGACATGCTCAGTGTTTCCTTGATGTCCTTGTTGTGGAGTGTTTAGATGAGAGATTGAGGAGTGGGGCTATGACTGAGTAGAAGATGGTAGCAATCTTGTTGATATTCTACTCATCTTTTACTGTGGGGCAGACAAAGACGTATATGAAAGGTGGGCTGCACTCATCTTGCATTGAGCAGCAGCTGAAGTCAGCTAGAACTGTGGCTAGGATTTGGGCATAGGAAGCCCTGGTAAGGGCCAGGGGTCCTGGGATAATGGCAGTGCTGAAAGTATATCACACCATTTGGACAGCATAAGTATCTGTGCAGGAAAGGTGGAAAATCTGATCAACATCACAGAAGAGGTTGATCTGGTTGGGGATGCAGGAGATTTGTGCAAGGAGGAATGAGAGAACATGGGGTGGAGGAATCTCATAGACCAGAGATCCCACAAATTTGGTGGGCTCAACAGCATATGGAGTGGGCAGCAGATGGCAGAGTATCAAACAAAGGCCATGGTGGTGAGGATGAAGAGTTCAGGGAGAAGTACAGCAGCTGTGAACCGAGATGACCCCTTGGGACTGAGAAAATTGGCTAGTATCTTGGGCCCAGTGACAGTGGGTACCAAAACTACTAGGGAGAGGCTGCAGGTGAAGAAACATTTGGGGGCATGGAGGTGCCCAGCCAGGGCCACAAATGTGATGAGCGCATTG
This sequence comes from Tolypeutes matacus, assembly GCA_026826555.1. Lineage (NCBI taxonomy): Eukaryota > Metazoa > Chordata > Mammalia > Cingulata > Chlamyphoridae > Tolypeutes > Tolypeutes matacus. Next base: position 243,790 of record JAKSZT010054010.1, read on the forward strand.
CTCATCAGGGACAAGAGGTAGACCAGAAGGGAGAGCGAGAGGAGGAGCAGCTGGTGATGGGGGGGAGTGGGAAAATCTCAAGAAGACAAATTGAATGACTCTCTCCATTCAGCCTGGGGTATCAACTGGATAAGGAGAGAAACATTTATATGAAGGAGGTACCCTCAGTTATTGGTCACTTCTTGGAGCTACCTCACCATTTTGGACACACATTCTCACTCTGGGTGTTTCCTTTAGTTAACTCCTTGGCTGCCTTTCAACTTCTCCAAAGCAGAGAATTATCTACATATTTTATTTTTATAGGATACCAATATTCAAGGGCTTCTTTCTTCCCTCATTGAAATAGGTTCTGAAAGGAGCTATTAGAGGAGAGGTCTCAATATCAGCACATCCTGCCACCATGTGTACGTTGAACCACGTGTTATTGTTGATCTTCAACTTTTTTTTTAACCTCAAAAACAGCAACGTCTTATGATTTATCCCAATATCTCTAAGAATTGTTGAATGTGCACCCTTGTGCTCTCCCTGTCTTCTACTTGGACTTGCAGAAGATGTGGAATCTTGTTGTTCTTTCTGCCTCTCCTGCACATGTGACTGAGTCAGTGGCTCTGCCTTATGACACCAGCCCTCAGAAGGTGGGGTAGGGTGATTTCTGGACTGTGAATGTTAGAGCAGAGTTGGAGAGAACTTGGAGGACTAAAAAGGGAACACATTTTAGAGTGAAAGGGTGAATTGAGCATGGGATTATCAAGTGGGAATTTGGGGATAGGTTAGGATTTTTGAAGGGAGAATACATGGTTTTTGATACGTGCTTGCACCCAAACTGACCAGAAAAACAAGTTTCAGGGGAAATTCAGACTGTGGTTTTAAAATTAACCCAGGACAGATGAAGATGACCTCATCAGGACACGAGTATTACACAGATTTCCAGTTTTTTAAACTTTCTTCCTCTGAAGTGTCTCTAAAACGAAACATAAAAATATTCACCACTGGGAATAAGTTAAATACACTATACATTAAAAAATCATGGAAAATTGGTTTGACACAATGTAAAGTAAAAGAAAGATATGGTTTTAAACCTTTCAGATTCAATATGATCTATGTTCCCAAGACATCAAGTTACCAGTGACTTATTTATTTATTTATTTATTTTTGAGGAATAAAGTCTTTATTGCGCTCAGACCAGGAGTCCATGGGTCTTGAGGACTTCTGTGTATCTGCAGATTTTCTGCTCCACATTCTTCTCAGCCTGTTTCCGTAGTCTCATGAACTGCTTCTTCTTCCTGTAATGGATCTTGGCCTTCTCTTTCCTCTTCTCCTCCAAGGTGGCTGTCACTGCCTGGTACTTCCAGCCAACCTCATGAGTCAGACGCCCCAGATAGGCAAACTTTTGGGTGGGCTTCAGACGCACAACCTTGAGGGCGGCAGGAACCACCATCCGCTTTTTCTTGTCATAGGGAGGAGGGATCCCATCAAACACCTTGAGGCGGTCCAGGGCAGTTTGGCCGTGCTTGGTCTTGTGGGGCAGCATGCCTCGCACAGTCCGCCAAAAGATGCGGCTGGGGGCCCGGAAGTGGTAGGGGCCGCTGGACGGGTTGGTGTTCATGCGCTTACGGAGAAAGGCCAGGTACTTCAATTTATTTCTGTAGAAGTTGCCAGAAATGTTGATGCCCTCGCAGCGCACGACCACAACCTTCCGTCCCAGCAGCACCTGCTTGGCCACGGTGGCCGCCAGTCGGCCCAGGAGATGACCTCGGCCATCAAGCACCAGGATCTGCCCCTCCGCCATCTTCCGCAGCTGCCTGGGAAAGACCAGTGACTTTTAAATGTAACTTTTTGTGCTTCCAAATATTTTGATAAATACATTTTAAATATCATAAGGGATTGTTTTATTCTGCTATTAAATTATTTATTTTATTTTGATGTCAGAAATATATTGTTATTGAGAAAAATTAGAAAAACTAACAAGTATTAAGATGAAAGTAAGAATCATCTGAAAATTTTCCATTTAGTGATAGGCATTATTCATATTCTCGAGTGTTTACTTACTGGCTGTTTTATTTGCACACCTGTGTTTACACATGCACACACAGAAATACACACTTGAAACCATGAAGGGACACATCCTAATTGTTCACCCCTTGCTTTCCATCCTCCTCTGCCACTATCCAGAGCCTTAGCATCATCTCTTTGGCCAGTGGTGCCACCACCCATCAGTTCTCATGCCAGGAATGTGGATTCATGTCTTATGATGCCTTATTCCTCTCTCTCTTTCCCTGTCCCCCTGTTCCAATCTTTTGAAAAATTTTGAGGTATATTTTACCTGAGAAAAATTAGTTTCATCTTCTCTGTTCCTATTGCCACAGTTTAAAATAAAATCCTGATCTTCATTCTCATTGAACAATGTAACAGTTCGCTGAAAGTATTCTGTTCATTTGCATACAGCAACAAGGGGCTTCCTATTTTTCATGCTATTCCTAGGCCTAAAATTCTCTATTGATTTGGTATTATTGAAAAATAATAGTTATCACTTATCGGGGTTTCTGAAACTTTATTAATTATATATATATAATATACATTATGTATATATTATTATCACAAAACCCTTGCAAGGTAGGCAGTGTTATCTTCATGACACAGCTGTCATGACTTGAGACTCAGAGCTACTGGTATTTAATAAGAGAGAGACCAGGCTCTAACTCAGTCTCTGTGGTTTGGGGCTTCAGGTGTCTCTACAAACAGTCTGCCTAGGTGAAAAGGTCTTTAACACTCCCCACAGTTGGACCCAACTTACCTTCTGTCTCATGAATCATCACTCCCCTACATCAAGCTCACATCACCTGGCCTCAGGAAGTTCTCACAGGTTTCGTTTCATGCCTGCATGCCTTTGCAAATGTGGGACTGTTTCCTGCCTAAAAATTCCTATTTATCCACAAATTCTCAGTCAAATGTTACCTCTTTTGGGAAACCTTTCTCTGTTTCTTGAATGTTGAATGCTTCATCATTGGTGGTTCTCTACAGCACTTTGTTTACTCCATACTCATGACACATGGCAACACGCCATGATGCACTTGTTTACATCTGTGTTTGCAGTGCTGGACCTGAGCTCCCTGGAAGCAGGACCTGGTGTTTCTCAAAGATGAGGGCACTGTTGGAATGATAGAGCAGTGTCTGAGCATCAAATGGAGACTTAGTGGTGCACCGCTGAGACCGTTCCTAACTGCTAGACAGCTTCCATCACCTACAAAGTGTCCTTCATTCCCACCAGATGGTTCTTCCTGGACCACCGCTCATCCCATCATTTTCCTGCTGAAGGCACAATGGCTCCCCATAAGACTTATCCAGATCCAGTTCCTCTGCTTAGCATTCCTTTGCAGATCCCGAATAACCCGGCCCCACTCCTTTATCCATGGGGCCAGGGAGACTTGCCAGTGGAAATTTTCCCATTTCTCCCACATGCATTCTAAATTCAGACTTTATAAGGGGATCTGCCATCTTCATCTGAGATGTGCCATCTCATATCTAGAAGCAGAGCTAACACTGCAGGCTCTCCAGGCCCTGCCGGTGAAAGAGGAGGCCTTGTCAGAAGGGGCAGGTACCATTATGGGACAGGGTTCGTGAAGAAGGACCAGCCCTACCTGTTGTCTTCTAGTGGGTTTTCCTCCATGAAGCTAAGGGGCGGGCAGGGTTCGTGAAGAAGGACCAGCCCCACCTATGGTCTTCTGGTGGGTTTTCCTCTATGAAGCTAAGGGTGGGCAGGGTTCATGAAGAAGGACCTGCCCCACCTATAACTTTCTGGTGGGCTTTCCTCCCTGAAGCTAAGGGGCAGGCAGGGTTCGTGAAGAAGGACCAGCCCCACTCTTGCCCTTCTGGTGGGTTTTCCATGGGTTTTCCTCTCTGAACCTAAGGGGAAGGAGTGCCTGCAGAGAGGGGCTGACTTTGGCCCCCTAGCTGGGTATACTCCCAGCCCTGGCTTGCTGAGCAGCGGCACGCTAGCGAATTAGGGAAGGAGCTTTGGCGGACACCATTGAGTGAGGCCTCCAGGTGGAGAGGAGCCAGACCTGCTTCCTCGAGCTACTGCTTTCCAGGGGTGTGGTCAATGGATCCCACTCGTAGGTACAGGCCCTGGTGTCATGGGGGAGCAGATGATATTAGGGTCCTGGGAGAATCAGGAGTCAGGATGAGGCCACCAGCTGAGAGGTGACTGCATGGTGAAGCAGAGTGGGCGGCCCAGGCTTAGGGTGCTGTCCATCACCTTCTAAATTAATCACACCAAGAGCTGGAGCAAAAGGTACCACCAAGGAGAGGAGGGCATGCCACCTTACAGCGTGCTGAACCTTCCACTCTCACCACCCCAGCACTGGAAGGGGTGAGGAGGGCGCCGGGCAGAGCCCTGGACCAACTTTAGCACTGGCTCTCAGGCTAGGGTTGAAAGAAGAGCTTTGATGTGAAACGTGACCTAAGTGCAGGTAAAGAGGCCTTTGTATGCAAATTACACCTCAGCCAAAAAGGCGAAGAAAATAAATGGTTCTACTAACCAGAAGAATATATTTGAAAACTAAAAGTAACTGACAACTTAGGTAAACCGAATAAGGGCCATTAAAGAGTCTGCTGTCCTGTGAGAATGGGGTCAACAGGCTCAGTTTGTGGCATTGCCCACAAATACAGGCTGTTTTGCATTTACACTTCATATATGGACTCTTCTTGGTAAATCTACATTCCATTAATTCCTGCTGCACATTGGATGCTCAGCCATCTAATGGTTGGGGTTCCTTTTAGGCAGCTTTTCTTATTGTCCTGGGAAGCTCCAGGTTCCTCCTGCTTTTCTTATACTTGGCTATACTTCCCTGGTTTTGTAAAGTAGCAGACTTTCTGCCTGCCTGCCTGCCTGCCTTCCTGCCTGCCTGCCTGCCTCCCTGCCTCCCTGCCTCCTTGCCTGCCTCCCTGCCTGCCTTCCTGCCTCCCTGCCTCCCTGAATCCCTGTCTGCCTCCCTGCCTGCCTGCCTACCTTCCTTCCTGCCTTCCTTCCTCCCTCCCTCCCTTCCTTCCTTCCTTCCTGCCTCCTTCCCTTCTCCCTCCTTGCCGCCCTCCCTCATTCCCTTCTCCCTCTGTCCTTCCTTTCTCCTTCCCTGCCTCCATCCCTCCTTCCTTTCTCCCTCCCTCCCTTCTCCCTCCCTCTCTCCCTCCTTCCCTTCTCCCTCTTCCCTTCTCCCTCCCTCCCTTCTCCCTCCCTTCCCCCTCCCTCCCTCTCTCTCTCTCCCTCCCTCCCTCCCTGCCTCCCTCCCTTCCTTCCCCCCACCTCTCTTTTTCAAAATAGGAATAACATTAATTCTGAGCTCTAGGAGGGAATATCTAGCTCACCATCATTAATTATACCCCAAGTTTCTTTTCCTAATCTGTTTCCCATGATCAAACACGCCTGGAGGCCTTAGGTATTAGGGCAGAGGTAATAACAGCGAAATGAGGGAAAGGTCCAGAATGAACATTTGTCATAGGAAAAGAAGTTAGAAAAAGCAAGTGAGGAAGAAGGTTCTGGAGTGAAGCCCCCCATGTCCTCTTCTACCACCCCCTTTTCAGAACCACATCCTGACTGAGGTGTTGGAGCCCCTGGAGGGTGTCAGGCATCCTCCAGTTTGCTGTCGATCCTCAGCCGCCAGGTCCTGTGATGGTCACCCGGGGAAGGGGTGCTGTTGAGCCTCTTCTCGGTGGGACTGTCCCCCCATGGCCCACCCACAAAGAGGATACTTTGAAAAATTATATGCCAACAAGAATGATAATTTAGAGTTAATGGACAAGTTTCTAGAAATGCACAAACAGCCTACATTGATGAAAGAAGAAATTGATGAACTCAACAGTGCAATTACAAGTAAAGAGATAGAATCAGTCATCAAAAACCTCCCAACTAAGAAGAGTCCAGGACCAGATGGCTTCACAGCTGAATTCTACCAAACATTCCGGAAAGAGCTAACACCAATTCTGCTTAAGCTCTTTCAAAAATAGAAGTAGAAGGAATATTGCTTAACTCATTCTAGGATGCCAACATTACCCTAATACCAAACCAAATAAAGATACCACTAGAAAGGAAAATTACAGACCAATTTCTCTAATGAACCTAGATGCTAAAATCCTCAACAAAATACTTGCTAACCACATTCAACAACATATCAAAAGGATTATACACCATGACCAAGTGGGTTTCATCCCAGGTATGCAAGGATGGTTCAATATAAGAAAATCAGTCAATGTAATACAACACATAAAAAAACTGAAAGACAAAATCACACGATCATCTCTATAGATACAGAAAAAGCATTTGACAAAATACAGCACTCTTTCCTGATAAAAATACTGCAAAAGATAGGAATAGAAGGAAACTTTCTGAATATGAAAAAAGGTATATATGAAAAACCCACTAGCTAACATCATCTTCAATGGTGAAATCCTAAAAGCCTTTCCCTGAGATCAGGAACAAGACAAGGATGCCCACTCTCACCACTCTTATTTAACATTGTCTTAGAAGTACTTGCTCGAGTACTGAGGCAAGAAAAGAATATAAAAGGCATCCAGATTGGAAAAGAAGAACTAAAAATTTCATTATTTGCAGACGACATGATCCTATACATAGAAAGCCCAGAGAAATCTACAACAAAGCTTCTAGAACTTATAAAGTGGTACAGTAATGTTGCAGGCTAAAATATCAATGCTCAAAAATCATTAGCATTTCTGTACACTAATAATGAGCAATCAGAGGAGGAAATCAAGAAAAAAAAAAGCCATTTACAATAGTAACTAAAAGAATCAAATGCCTTGGAAGTAAATTTAACTAAAGATGTAAAGGACTTATATATAGAAAAGTACACAACACTGTTAAAGGAAATCAAAGTAGACTTAAATAAATGGAAAAATATTCCCTGTTCATGGATAGGAAGACTGAACATCACCAAGATGTCTATCCTACCCAAACAAATCTACAGATTTAATGCAATCCCAATAAAAATCAACACTATATTTTTTAAGGAACTGGAAAAACTAAATACAAAATATATTTGGAAAGGTAAGAGGCCCCGAATTGCCAAAGAAATATTGAAAAAGAAAAATGAAGTTGGAGGAATCACATTACCGGACTTTAAAACATACTACAAAGCTACAGTGATCAAAATGGCATGGTATTGGCACAAGGATATACCTACAGACAAATGGAATCGAATTGGGAGTTCTGATATAGATACTTGCATATACAGTCATCTTATATTCGACAAGGCCACCAAGCCCACTCAGTTGGGAGAGAATGGCCTCTTTAACAAGTGGTGCTTGGAGAACTGGATATCCATATCCAAAAGAATGAGAGAAGGATATCATCTCACACCTTATACAAAAATCAACACAAGATGGATCAAAGATCTAAATATAAAAGCCAAAACCATCAATGTACATACATACCTTGGAAGATATGTATGGTACATACATATCTTGTATCTTGATAACCATACATTATCTTGGAAGATAATGTACGAAAGCATCTACAGGACCTTGTAATAGGAAAAGATTTCATGAACTTCACAGCCAAAGCACAAGCAGCAAGAGAAAAATTAGATAAATGGGATCTCCTCAAAATTAAAAACTTCTGCACCTCAAAGGACATTATTAAGAAAATAAAAAAGGTAGGCTATCCAATGGGAGAAAATATTTGGCAACCATATATCTGATAAGAGCCTAATATCCTGCATATATAAAAAATCCTACACCTTGAAAATAAAAAGACAAACAACCCATTTAAAAAATGGGCAAGTGACCTGAAAAGACATTTACCCAAGGAAGAAAAACAAATGGCTAAAAAGCACATGAAAAAAATGCTTGACATCGCTAACTATTAGGTAATTGCAAATCAAAACTACAATGAGATACCATCTTACTCCCTTCAGAATGGCAGCTATTAAAAAAACAGGAAACACTAAATGTTGGAGAGGATGTGAAGGAATAGGAGCCCTCATCCACTGCTGGTGGGACTGTGGTATGGACCAGCCACTGTGGAGGACAGTTTCGCGGTTCATCAGAAAACTAACAATAGATCTTCCATATGATCCAGCAATTCCACTGCTGGGTATATACCCAGAAGAACTGAAAGCAAAGGCACAAACAGATATAGGCACACCAATGTCCAGAGCAGCATTGTTCACCATTGCCAAAAGGTGGAATCAGCACCAGTGTCCATCACCAGATGAATGGATAAGCAAAATGTGGTACATACATACAATGGAATATTACTCAGCTGTAGGAAGGAATAAAGTGCTAACACAGAATAATGTGGATAAATCTTGATGACCTTATGTTGAGTGAAGCAAGCCAGGCTTTGAAGGATGAACAGTGTATGACCTCACTGATATGAACTGAGGGAAGTGAGCAGTCTCTGAGAACCATTGTCTGAAAGATAGGTTAACAAGGGAGAGAAAGAGAAGAGTAGGCTGTGAGCCATCACCCATATGGACATAATCTATGGTAAAGGGATAGAGTGTAGTTGCATATTGAAGGATAAGACAGATGGGTAGGGATAGTACTGGGTTTGGTGGTACAGTGATGACAGGTGGGTAGATTAGGAAGGACAGGTTGGAATACCCAGGGCATGTAACTATGAATCTTGTCATTCCTTGCGTCAAGACATGGGAGTGTCATATGCCCCAAGAGGGATGGGGAGGAAGGAACAGTAAAGATCAAATGGGGCATTTAGTAGTCATGGGAAAGGTTTTTCTTTACCTTACAGTAATGGACACAGGACTTGATAAATATCATAAAAATTATTAAAATGTACTGTCTAAATTGTAAACTATACTGTAAACTATTGACAATGTTTAGTTGCTATATTTCTCTATCTGTATAACAGTTATAACAATGCTAACATCCATTTAAAAAAAAAGGTTTTAATATGCATTGGGGAAGGGGAAGGGAAGTTGGGTATGTGGGAGTCTTTAGTATTACATGTGTGACTTTGCTGTGACCTAAAACTTCTTTGAAAATTAAATGAATATTTGGGAGACACAGGGGAGGAGAGGGGGAAAGTGTCATGGTACACTGGACAGCTGATAATAGAGTGATAAAAGGAAAAAGAATAATTTTTTTAAATAAAGGAATTTTTTTTCTTTTTTTCCCATTTTTGAATGTCCCAATCTGCTAACTATATTTTATTTTTAGATTTGTTTTTTTTTCTTCTTCTGAGTTTCCTTGTATTTATCTCTTCATTTAAGCTTATCATTTTTATTTCTTTTTCCTATTAATTTTATTTGGTTATTATATGGGCTTCATGTTCAAGGAAGGTTTAGAGCACAGAAAGGTTATAATGGGGACTGCAAGGATCATTGGTGGGGCTTGTCTGGGATGGGGGATTCATGGGAGTAATTTCATCTGAATATACATGAAAGATGTATAAAATTGTTCAAATGATCAAGGAATTGGGCATGGTCATGGTGGGTAGACAATCACTCAATAAATGAGGGAATCTGAATTCCCTGCCTGGAGAGCTCTGCCACATTCTCCAAGGGAGCAGCAACAGTCCTCTGAGTGCAGTGACAGTGTCTGTCAAAAGAGGATGGCCCACTGATGGGTTCTTGTTATTGATGACTAGCCTTATGAGTCTTTGTTCTTGTAATTGAAACTTAGCCTACTGTTATGGGGTGCCTAAGGGTTGCCACCTGAGAGCCTCCTTGTTGCTCAAATGTGGCCTCTCTTTAAGCCCAACTCAGCATATGAATGCATTACCTTCCCCCCAACATGGGACATGACTCCCAGGGATGAGCCTCCCTGGCAACGAGGGATTAATACCAACTGCCCACTGCCAACACGACTGGAAAAAGATCTTGAATAAACGGGGGGAAACGTAAAGATAAATGAGTTCGTGTGGCTAATAGACTTCAAAGAGAGTTGGGAGGTCATCCCAGAGGTAACGCTTATGCACATCTCAGTAGGATCTCATAGAACAACAAAGTGGATATCACCCCATGTAGAGGGGCTCCTGAGGGCTCTGGAGACACCCAGGTCCTATATAAGGGGGGGGGGGATAGCCCAGAGATTGATGCCTTATCAGTGGGCTCTACTTTGGAATCTTTGCTCCTGAGAGTGACAGAGTTGGACTCAAATATGTCCTCCCTGCACATGGTCCATCAGTCCCTTCTATTCAAACCTATATGTGATTCTGGAGTTTTTAGGTGTACTTCCAGAGTTTAGAGCCTCTGGCCTACCTATGTGCCAGCTGTGCCTGGAATCTCGGTGGAGCTGCAACTCCTACCCCACAGCTCAATGGAGTAATCCAAGCCACCTGGCAAGGAGACGATGATCAGTAACGGCCATCCCAAGGAATGGAGAGGGCCTGCAGCTGCAGGCAGGATAATCCCATCCACTGTATCCATGGGATATAAGCCCTCTCTCACTTGGAGGTGGAATGGACATCACCATCCCAGTCCCCTCAGGATTGGGGGAAGAGATATGGACTAGAGTGGACTTAATGGTATTCTGTTGTAGACATTGTGATTCAAGCAATGGAAGAAATTATAACATTGAGGTGGAGCTGGTGGCCACTGGATGCTTTTGGGGCAGGGAGGGGAAGGGCAGTTGAAATACAGGGGCTTTTTCGGGACTTGGGGGTTGTCATGTGTGGCGTTGCAGCAACAGATGTAGGTCATTTTACATCAGCATATACCATGCAGAATTGTGTGGGAGAGAGTGTGGTCTATGATGTGAACTGTGGTCTATACTTGGTGGCAAGGCCCCAGGATGTGTATATCTATGCGGGTGATGTGCCTCGATGAAGGATGTTTGTGTGGGATGTGGTGGGAGTTGTGGGAGGTGGGGAACATGGGAATCCCTGTAATTTCTGTGTAATATTTAGGTAATCTAAGCACCTTAAATATATATATATATATGTATATAGATATATATGTATATAGATATATATTTATATATCATTTTACAGATATTGGTATGTAATGTGAAAATTTTGATTTTTACCCACAATAAAAAAATAATTTTAAAGTGCATATATTTTTGGCCAGGAATCCTACTTTTGGAAACTTATCTACTGAAAATGAAACATCAGTAGGTGAAGATACGTAGAACAGCATGCTTATTGCAGCATTGCTTGTAATGAGATACCCTGAAAATAATCTAAAGGCCATTTTAGGGAAATGGTTCAATTGAATATGATACATATGTTATGAATGCTATGGGTATTAAAATGGTGAGGTAGTTACATAAGCGCGTACAGCATGTTTGTATTTATAAGTGTGTTTGTATACACATGGAAAAAAAGTACAGAAGCATGCATGGCAGATATTGAACATGAGGGTTACGTGGGGGAACTGGAAGAGGGACGGAGGGTTTGTGGGGCAAGAGACGAGCAGGGCTGGGTCACAGGAGGCCCCTGCTCCACCTCCAGTTAAGGAGGGTGGCAAAGCGCAGGACAGCACCCTGGGGGTCGGGGCGCCAGCAGGCGGGATCAGCCAGGCGCTGGCTTGTGAACGTTTACGCAACGAAGAGAACCGCGCGGCCGGCTTGGGGAACGGGCGCAGTCCCTTGGCGAGCCGCAATCATACTCAGCTTGGAGACGCGAGGCGTGCACCCATCTCATACCCAGCGCAAGGTCTTTGCGCCCCTTTTGGGAGCAGACAGAGCGGCAACGGGGCGGGAGCCGTGAAATTCACTTGCGCCCTTGGGAGTCTTTCGGGTGCCGGGGCCGAGAGGGCGGACCGCGCAGACTGCGCCTTCCTGAGGGGGCAGGGGCATCTGGACGCCCCCGTGAAGGCCAGCAGCCAAGTTCATCAGCCAGTCCTCGGAGTAGGGTCGATGCTTCCAGGCCTGAGCTCAGGGTGTATTTGTGGGCCCCAGGGAGAGCAGCAGGCTGTGTTCTGCTTCCACAAGGAGGACGCACAAAATTTAAAAAAAAGACCAAAAAGATGGTTCTAAATGGCCCCATGCCACACATGATACGAGAGCATTTACATAAAATCATATTCTGAGATGTTTTCATGAAAAAAGATTTCAGTGTAGGGAGATCTGCATCTCTTGTTTATAAGGGCATCCTTGAGGAGTGTGAACGTGCACACACATTGTTTAGGGCAAAAGCCAATCTATGAGTAACGTGTATATTGTGAGATTATTTTGGCAAAAGAAAACAGGTAAGCTCTTAATTCAATCAGCCAACCAACAGCTAACCCCCCCCGTTTGTGCGTGCACGTGTATGTGTGCACATGTGTGTACATGGTTTTATGTTGGTAGGTGTGCACATTTGTACATACAGATGTGTGCAAATGTATGTACAGGTGTATGCATGTACGTGTGTGTATATGTATATCAGTTGGGTGGAATGTTTGGGGGGGAGAAAGAGAATACTCATTTTCTTTTAGAGACTGCTATTTATTTGATATGTTACGTAAGTGTTTATACATATGTTTGTGCAGGAAAAATGTATGCAGGGATACATATCCACTGGTTTCCTGTGTAGGAGGGGGAGGGACCGGAGGCATAATGGTTGGGAGAGATGACTATATTTGTCTTTATTCGTCTCTTTTCATGTGTTACAATATAAATCTATTACTTTTGTAATTTTTTAAATATAAAAGAAATATTAAAAAACAATTTACATGAAAATTAGTAAACATGTTAAAATTTAAACATGGTAAATATTTTAAATGGCAAAAACTTGAAAAATGTATGCAGTGAAAATTCCATCTTTCTGTTACCCAAGATCTCTGATCCTTTGGACTCTAGATGCACCTGCATCAGTAGCTTCTTGACTGCCCAAACAGGTATTACCATTACATTGTTTTTAATGCAAACAAAGACTTACTAGTACTGTTTTCACCTTATTTTTTCTGTTTAACAAAATATCATAGAGATCTTTGGCATCTATGGAAATGATTTTGGATAATAACTTTGCATGTTAATATAAATAAAGGATCATGACAGTGTGGTTCCATGAGTTGGATGAAGTGTTTGTGGAGAAGGAAGAGAGACTATTCATTTTTCTTTACCAACTACTATTTTATTTGAGTTTTTCTGGTAAAAATCTATCACATTTATGATTTAAACCATTAAATTATAGGGTAGGGTGGCATTTACTGTGGGCTACAGGCACTAGACCCTGTATTAGTTCAGAAAGAGAGTTTTAACCTTGTGTTTATTGATTAGGGAGGCAGAGGCTGAATTCAGGGTCTGGCTTAGAAATGAGAAGTGGCTTGAGAAGTGAAGACAACAGCCTCATTTCTGTGGAGGGTCACAGTGGGAGACAAAGTTGGACTTTTACTCTGTAACAGTTGCCAGTTTCCTTCTTGAAGTAGGCTCAGCAGCAGAAGACGGTGCTGATCATTTAAAGTACTCCTGCTAAAGGTGGTCTCTGTTGAAGCAGTTGTCTGTGGTGGTGAGAGGGTGGGTTGGGAGCATGTGAGCTGGGGAGTGAGAGCTGAGGGCAGATTTCTGAATGGACAATGATTAGAGGTGGGGGATTTAAAGACCAGGCAGAGGAATGAAGAGGACTAGGAGTTGTGGGAATCAGGCTAGGGACCTGGAGATGCCTGGTGGAGAGGGAAGCATTGGTCCGCATGGGGTGGAAAGGTGAGCTCCCTTAAGCCTCTCTTGGCTTACACTCCATAAGGTCCAGCCCCCAGCTTAGGAACCTCTCTGGAAAAGGGCAAGGGCTGCAGGGCTCTGGCTCTCACTTGTTCACTTGAGGCTGCTCCACGGTAAGTCTGTAGTTGGTTCTCCTAATTGATTCTCTCGGGCTTCTCACCTCTTGGCAATTGCCAGCTTTCCCTTGCGATCCATGACAGAATAGTCTGGGAATTAGAAAAGGGGATGGAGGGCGGAGGTGAGAATGGGTCTGGAGAATGTAGAGTGACAAAGGTGACATTTCTAACCAATGCCCTGCCTTATTTTATACTGACCTCAAGGAGGGAAGAAGCCATGGGTGGGAGACTCAACTCTGACATCTTATGGCAAGTCGCAGGCCACTCTTCCTTTCATTCTTGCCTTCAGACAGCAAGGCTGCTATTGCAGGTAGGTTTCCTATTTTTCTATAATTCTTTAGAGCTTAGTTCACAGATACTTTAAGAAACAAAAGATTTGATCTTTATAGGCTTTTCTCCTTCAATGAGTAACAAATTTCAATTAACCCAGAGAGTCAAAGAGCCTCTTTTCAAAGGCACTTTAGGAAATTCCCATTTTCTTCTGGAATTCTACTGTTGCTACTTCCTCCATTGGACCTTAAAAATAGATTTCTAATCTTTCCTGCTGCATCCAGCTTATTTTCTTTATCTCCTCTTTCTTTGAGATGGAGAACAGTAGATATTCGTGCTCTCCAAGTTTCAGTAGTTATGATATGTAGTACGGAGAGGAAGGAGACCCTCATGTCAATTTTTTTTTCATGGTGGGAATGTGTTCTCCTACTCTCTCATGGTGTAACAAAACTGAGATATGCCTAAATTAATGCTGTTTTCTTATAAACTTTTAAAAGTATATTTTCTATTATGCTATTATGGAGTAATTGCAGAAGAGGTTTAAAGAGTGTTAGATAAAAAAATCAAAGTAAATTATTTTTTTTTTACTATTTTCTTTTCTGTTTATAAAATTACACATTTAGCAGCTACTGCAAAATATATAGGGAAATAAATTTTTTTTCAATTCCCAAAGATAAACTAAAATTCAATTTGGTGTATAATTCTTCAAAAAGTTTTGAGTTTTCTTTGACTAGTTTTTTTGTGTGAAAATGTATATATTTATATATGCATTTTACTTAGCAGTTCAATATGGGGATAGGAAGTAGAGTTTTCCTTCTGTTTGAGCTCATTTACAGGTGGCTCACACAATCTTTGTCTCATTTGAAAGCAGCTTAATATCCTGAGCTGCCCTTTCTATCTGTATTTCACCCTTTGCTTCCATTCTCATCTAAGCCATCATTTTCTAATCACAGCCTTGAACAAGTCAGCATTGTTTAATGGCATAATAAAGAAAAATGGTGCCTGGGGATATTATGATGTGTTTGTTCTCTCTCTTTCACAGGAGCTGAGGTTTACAAACACTGGAGTCTGGTGCCTGCCTTTTTGCATTTAGAGGCTAATGGAACTTCCTTTCCTTTGGTTCTCTTTACTTGTTCTTGTTCTCATTCTGCATTCCCTGAAAAAAAGTCTTCAGGATGGTTGGAAAGAGAGAGATGATAAATTCTTTTTTGAACAAATTCATGGAATGGATTATAATACACACATCAATTTTGCAACCAAATCATGAAACTAATGTTTGTCCTTAATGCCCAATCCTCTGCTTTACCTCTTCCTGATTTCAACTAGTTAAAGGGTTGTCAAAGTAAAAGAAGGGTTATGCTTTATTTATGACAGGAAGATGCATGAATGGAAGCTTTAGGGAAGCACCTATTGGCTCACTCTAGGAACAAATTGCTAACAGTCAGAATTACAGTGGATTGTCTGGGGAGGTGAGGTTTTGAGCTGTTTATTACTGGAGACATTCTAGCCTGGTTTGGATTCCTACCTCTCCTACTGGGCAAGAATGCTGTAGAAAGAATCTAAGGCTCATATTGGGCTAGATAAAATAGTCTAGATTTAAACGAGGTCCACAGAAGGGGTCTTGTCACAAAGAAGTGCAGATTGAGGCAGAGAGTAAGGGCAAAGCTTCTAGAGGTAGGAGCTGGAGGTTGGTGAAAGAAACTTTGGGATTTATAGGTCCACAAAGCAGAGGACTCCTCTCTGACCATTCCACATAGTCTTGTGTTAGAGGACAGTTGGTTTTAAGCATTAGGTATTTCTTAAGACTTCATCTTTGTGTAGGAGTTTGTTGGGTGCTGTGATGGATATAAAAAATTAATCCTTGTGTTAAATGAGCTTGCATTCTTTTGGGGAGGAGAAAGTGCATAAAATTCCAGGCTTCAGCTCTTGTTACCTAGGGTCTATTTACACAGTTCTATCTAAATGCAGGTAAGACCACACCGCCCTACTGCTTAAAAGCCTCTAGGTTTGCCTTGTCGCCTGCAATATAAAGGCACAGCACCTTCTCATGATATGAAAGGCTCTGTGCTCCAATCCTGGCCCACCTCTATAGCCTTCTCTTCCACCATTCCTGACCTCAATCCAAATCCAGGCTGGGATTGGAGAGGGTGGGAAGCAGGCTCAGGGGAAAATTTTCAGACCAGTCATAGAATAATTGATTGTGACCAGGGAAGATAACAGAGTTTGGTGTTGGACATGCTGATTTTGAGCTGATGATGGGAAATCTCAATGGATGCACTAGCAGGCATTTGGGAGATATTATGTGGTTGATGCTTAAGAGGGATCACATGGTGGTTATGTAGAGTGGGGTGAACTTCATGACATGTTAGACACCATGGGTTGAACTAAAGGATAAAGGACTTTGAAAGACTGAATGAATGACTTTGGATAGACATTCTGAGCCTTGGAGAATACCCACAATTAAGGAATGCAGGGAGGAATTGGAGTTTGGGGAGGAATTAAAGGAATTGGAGTGGGGGAAGCAATTAAAAAGAGGGACAGATGAGGACTTGTGCAAGTGATTTTTGTTTTGGAGACTCACTCTGATCTTTTTCTTTTAAGCCCACTGGTCCTAGGTTTAGTGTAGAAAATACAGATATACACTAAAATTTCTCCCCTAATCATTGCCAAGGAGAAACTTGGATGATCCACATAGGAATTGCCTCCATAGGAAGCTAATCTGTTTCTGAGTTTTTCCTCCTTGGCTTCTATGGCATCCCTGAACAGCACCTCCTTTTCTTTGTTGTGTTCACTGTCATCTATGTCTCCATCATCCTAGGGAATATGTTCATTGTTGTGGCAGTGATTGGCTCCCAGAGGCTCCACACACCTATGTATTTCTTCCTGGCTAATCAGTCTTTCCTGGAGCTCCTCTGCACTTCCACAGTAGTGCCGAAAATGCTGGAGGGCTTCTGGCAGGAGTCAGCCATCTCAGTGGCTGGGTGCTTGCTCCAGTTCTTTTTTTTTTTTTTTTCAAATAGCAATCTTTCAAAAGCAAGAGGTTTTAATTTTTTTAATATTGTTTTTTTTAATTAAAATATTTTTATTGCTTTTTCAATGATTTATAATATTTTTTGTAACTATTCTTACATCACCTTCAAATACACCATTCAAATAGCAATATAAGTTACAGATGTCTTATAAGAAGGTATGCCCAGTTCCTCCCTCCCAAACACCCCCCTTTTTTTTTTCCACCTCATTGTTATAATTTCTTCCATTGCTAGAATCACCACCTGAGTGCTTCCTGCTGGCTGTCATGGCATACGATTGCTACCTGGCGATCCTGTCCATGCCACTACCCACTCCTGATGGGGCCCAAATGGTGTGTGGGGCTGGCGCGCATAGCCTGGCTCTCTGGCTTCCTGGTAGATGGACTGGCTGTGGCCCTGATGGTGCAGCTGCAGTTCTGTGGCCCCAACCACATCAACCTCTTCTACTGTGACTTCCTGCCCCTGGTGGAGCTGGCTTGCTCGGATCCCAGGGTGGCTCAGGTAACAACATCCGTTTCCTCCTCCGTCTGCCTCACTCTTCCCTTTGGACTGATTCTGACATCTTAGGCCTGGACCCTGGTGGCCGTGCGGCGACTTCCAGCTGGGGCCAGCAGGCGAAAGGCTTCCTCCACCTGCTCTTCTCACCTGGTTGTAGTGCCCATGGCCTATGGAAGCCTCATGATCTTGTGTATTGAACCCCCTGCTGCCCACTGCCTGCTCCTCTCCAAGGTCTTTCCCTGCTCTACCCAGTGCTCACCCCCATCTTCAACCTCGTGGTTTACGCCCTGATGAACAAGGAGGTTCACTGGGCTCTGCGGAGGCGTCTCTCCATCAGGCAAGCTGAAGCACCTGATTGAAGGAGGGGGTTGAAGACTTTTGTTTTGGACTTTGCACACCTCCAAAAGAAGGCCTTACAAGATTGGTTGGAGAATAATAACTTTCTTCTATTCTGATGCTCCCTTCTGACCTTTTCTATAGTTATTCTGGAAGTGAGGATGGTAGGGTAACAATTTTCAGGTGCTATATTAAAATTTATTTTAAACTTTATAAGTTTTTTTATTAATTAGCCCATGAATACTTAATATAGAAAACAGAAAATGAAGATGAACAAAAAGAGCAACATCAAAACAAACCTAGAAATATAGGATATATTATTATTGTATGACATTCCAGATTTGTTCTACACATATGTATGTTCATATGACATGTTGGATCATAGAGTCTATATCTGGTTTTCCATTGAATAACGTGTTATATGACCATCTTTCTATTTAATAAATACTTTATTCTTCTAGGCATCATTGTAAGGCTAAACATGATTTGTTTAGATAATATTCTATTTTTGGAATTTTTAGTTGTAGTCAAGTATTACCTATACAACATCCTTTACATCTGTAATTTGCCCAAATAAGCTCTTAGTAGTATAATTGCCAGGTCTAAGGATATGCATATTTTTAAAACCTAAAATTGAAAATATTTTACTTATTTCCTTTTAAATTTTTATTCTAGAAAATTTCAAACAAAAGTAGAGAGAATTGCATAATGAAACCTCTTGTAGCTATCAGCAAGCTTCAATGTTTTGCCAACCTTATTTCAACTCCTTTTTTTTGCTCAGAAATTTTAAAGAAAATTCTAGACACTGTGGCATTCCACATGCAAATATTTTATTATGTTTTCTGACTGATAAAGACAAATAAAAATATATACTCACCATGCCATTATGATACTTAGCATAACTAATCAGTATTTCCTTAATATCGTCTAAAACTCAAATCATGTTCAAATTTCTCTGGTTACACAATTATTCCTTTAAGTAATTTCTTAAAATTAGGATCCAAATAAGGCTCACTCAATGCAATTTTTGGTTATGCTTCTAAGTCCCCTTTATTTTATAATAGTGTTTGCCCTCCATTTATTATTGCCAGTGACTTATTGGAGAACTCAGGTTATTTATCACATTGAATATCCCATATTCTAAATTAGGCTTATTGAGTACCTGTGATTTAAATGTCTATGTCAATATTTTGTATTTCTTGTATATTGATAATGAGATATAGAAGCTTGATTATATTTCAGTTAATTATTTTTCAGTGAGGACATGCTAAAGTTGCTATATTATTCCTCCAACATCTTGAGGCACACATTGTTTGATTGTGCCCATTTTGGTAATGTTATTTATGTTATTCACCACTAGATTCAGCTCCTAATTATTTAAGTTTTATTCATTACTTTTGTTCAGCAAAAATAATATGCT
Source organism: Tolypeutes matacus (assembly GCA_026826555.1). NCBI lineage: Eukaryota > Metazoa > Chordata > Mammalia > Cingulata > Chlamyphoridae > Tolypeutes > Tolypeutes matacus. The sequence continues at coordinate 263,070 of JAKSZT010054010.1, forward strand.
CTATGCATCACTCAACGAATGGATTTTTCTTTCAGATATAGACTGCCAAAGGGTGACTTAGAGAAAGGATTTTTGCATTTCATTATAAAGAGGAACTTATATGAGTAATATTATTTTATTCTATTAAAAAACAGAGTGTTTAAAAAATCTTCCTATCCTTGCCTTTCTCCAAAATTTCAGCTGTGACTACTAGGAAATCCACAGAAACTCTCAAACATAGCACAAACACACAAATATACAAAACATCTAAAAAATGAAGGAGTAAATTGGGAAGTGTATAGAACACATTTATTTTCCCTTATTAATGGTGGTATTGATAGGGATAGTATTGAAGGCAGTAATTTGTAAGGTGACTCTAATGACAATGATGGTGAATTGACTATTGAAAGGGGGTGGTGAGGATCTTGATTATTAAAACCACTATGGAAATGGCCATGGTGCAGAGCGGGTGTAGCTCAGTGGCTGAGTGCCTGCTTTGCATGTATGAGATCCCGGGTTCAATCCAGTACCTCCTATTTTTAAAAAAAGATGAAATGTCCACAGTGATCAAAATGGTGGTAATGATGGCAGTGGTTAATCGAGAACCATTAGCATTCGAGAGCAGTATAAAGAACAGGGAATTCAACTCACTCTTATGTCTGAATATAAATCAAAGCCCACACCTGGAGGGGGACCTCGAGCCTGTCCCCAGGGCTTCTGCTGCAGTGTTCTTTCCAAGAGCTTATGTGCTGCCTGTGACAGTCTTGGTGCTAACTGACTGACTCAGATGTTGTGGTGAAGTGGAGAGTGTTTGGTTATGGGGATGATCTCTATATCTGAGAAGGTGCCACACCCAGAATCCTTTTCAATGAACCTCAAACCCTTCTTTCTCAGGCTGTCAACGAAAGGGTTTAGAGGGGGAGTGACCAGGCTGTACATAACCACAGCAGCCAGCTTCCCAGGGGAATAAGAATGTGATGGGGGCTTCATGTGGTGGCAAAGACTGTGCTGCAGAAGAGGATGACTGTGGAGAGGTGGGAGTGCATGGAGCTGGGGCTTTCTTTTACCCCTGTGCTCCACAGCATGGAGAATATGTGCATACGAACCTGTGATGCAGAGGAGTGGGCTGATACATAAAAGCCCAGTCAGAGCCATCACCAGAGCAGGAAAGCCTCAAGAGGGGATGGAGATCATAGAACAAGTGGGGAACCTCCTGATTAGTGTTGAAGGATAGTCAGCATAGCATCTGGGTCTGGGCCACTCCCCATGACCCACCCACCAGCCGTCCAATCTGCAACGACAGTGCAGGCAATGGCAGATGGCAGCAGAGTGGTCCATGGCCATGGCCATCAGGCAGCTTGTCCATATTAGCAAAGAGAGCAGAGAAGTGTCATTGGCCAGCCACCTAGAGAAGGACATGCATCCATGGTCCCCAAAGCCTCTAGGATATCCTTTAGGAGGTGAAGCCAAGGTCGACGAGGGATAGATGGCTGAGGAGGAGGCACATGGCGGTGTGGAGACCGGCACCAACATCCAGCTGAAGCAGCAGATTCCTCAGGGTGCCCAGCACATGGAGCCAGGAGAACCCAAAGAGGAGCTGCTGCTGCTCTGGGCCAGTGGGTATTCCCAGGAGGACAGCGTCAGGGCTCTCTCTGTGGTTCATCCTGGGCCACGGTAAGAAGGGAACAGCACAAGGAGGATTCACTTGCTGTCAGGCATGGGAGCGGGCAGTGCCCTCGGTCCTGTCTCTTGGCAATGGGTTTCCTTTATGCTGCCCCTCCGAGGAATGGAGAAAAGAAACCAAAATAGCAGTGGGAAGAGTAAGAGGTGGATTTCATAAAGGATGATAAAAGTGAGGAGGTACAACGATGAGAGGTTGAGGGGAACAAAGAGGCTTCCTGGAGCTCTCCAAGTACGGGAAAAAGTTCTCTTATTAAACTTTGTGTTGTGGGATAGTGAAACTACATGTTTGTGACTCTGTTTTCATCACTAGACCATTGAAGGCTGCATCCCAGTTCTAGCTCAGTGCTGGGCACAAAGTAGGAGTGCAGCAAATGCTCCTAAGTATCTACGTAGCTATTACTCTGGTTCAAGCTGTTGTTGACTGACTGGAGTACAACTAGCTTCCCACCCGGTTTACTGTGCCCAGGCCAGGCCAGTACAACACATTCTCCACAGTGCAGCCGAGTGACCTTTGTTTTTTCAAACAATTTATTGAAGTATATCATGCATACATGAACATACATAAATTATTAGTGTTCAGTAAACATCGTGAACTTACAAAACAAACATGCATAACATATAGGGCTCCCACACATTCCCCCCCACAAACACCTTGCTTTGCTGTGAAACATTTGTGAGTGATCTTTAAAAGAGTATGATCACCAGTGCCAAAGATGTACTGTTGGTCGTGGGGGTTAAGGAGAAAATGTGCCAAGTGTATCCTCAGTTGGTGGTAACAGTCTGATGATGTTATCCCACAATCTCTAACAAATGTTCCACCACAGTGTGGTGTGTTGGTGAAAGGTGTTGTATGGGAATTCTGCACATGTGTATGATTGTTTTGTAAGTTCACAACCTCTGCAATAAAAATACATTTTAAAAAAGTATATGATAACATCACTTTGTTTAAAAATAGTTCTCTAGAGAACCATTGCTCTACGGAAGACACAAAAACAGCAAAATTCCTTACATGCCTTACAAGGCTCTGAGGTCACCTCGTACCCTGTCCGCCCATTCTCTGTTGCCTTTTGGCCCCTCAGGCACATGGTGGCTCTTTTTTTTCTTATTGTGGGTAAAAATAAAAATTTTCACAATACATACCAATATTTTAAAAATGATATATAAATATAAATGCATATATGTGCATTTGCTTACAAAAATGTTATATATATATATTTTAAAGGTGCTTAGATTACCTAAATATTACACAGAAACTACAGGGATTCCCATGTTCCCCACCTTCCACACCTCCCACAACATCCCACAGAAACATCCACCACAAGTGTCTCCCATCACCCTCAATGCACCTACACATTCTGGGGCCTTGCCATCAACCATAGACCACAGTTCACATCGTAGACCACACTCTCTCCCACACAGTTCTGAATGGTGTGTGCTGATTTAAAATGGCCTACATCTGTCACCACAATGGCACTCAGGACAACCCCCAAGTCCTGAAAAAGCCCCTGTATTTCAACTGCAATTCACCTCCCTGCCCCAAAAGTGTCCAGTGGCCACCGGCTCCACCTCAATGTTATAATTTCTTCCATTGATAGAATCACCATATGTGTAAAACAGAATACCATTAAGTCCACTCTAGTCCATAGTTCTTACCCCAATCCTGAGGGGACTGGGATGGAGATGTACACTCCACCTCCAAGTGAGAGAGGGCTCATATCCCATGGATATGGTGGGTGGGATTATCCTGCCTGCACGTGCAGGCCTCCATTCCCTGGGATGGCCATTACCCATCATCTTCTCCTCGCCAGGTGACTTGGATGAGTCCACTGAGCTGTAGGGTAGGAGTTGCAGCTCCACCGAGATTCCATGCACACCTGGCACATAGGTAGGCCAGAGACTCCAGTCTCTGGAAGTACACCTAAAAATTCCAGCATCACATATAGGTTTGAATAGAAGGGACTGATGAACCATGTGCAGGGAGGACTTATTTGAGTCCAACTCTGTCACTCTCAGGAGCACAGATTCCAAAATAAAGCCTACTGATAAGGCTTCATTTCTGGGGATATCCCCCCTTATATAAGACCTGGGTGTCTCTAGAGCCCTCAGGTGCTCCTCTATGTGGGGTGATATGCACTTTGGTGTTCTATGAGATACTACTGAGGTGTGCATAAGCGTTACCCCTGGGAAGACCTCCCAATTCTCTTTGAAGTCTCTCAGCAACTTGAATTCATTTGTCTTTACATTTTCCCCCTTTGATTCAAGGTCTTTTTCCAGTCATGTTGCAATTTGGCACTTGGTATTAATCCCTCATTGCCAGGGAGGCTCATCCTTGGGAGTCATGTCCCACATTGGGGGGAAGGTAATGCATTCATATGCTGAGTTTGGCTTAGAGAGAGGTCACATTTGAGCAACAAGGAGGCTCTCAGGTGGCAACCGTTAGGCACCCCATAACAGTAGGCTAAGTTTCAGTTACAAGAGCAAAGACACATAAGGCTAGTCATCAATAACAAGAACTCATCAGTGGGCCATCCTCTTTTGACAGACACTGTCACTGAACTCAGAGGACTGTTGCTGCTCTTTTGGAGAATGTGGCAGAGCTCTCCAGGCAGGGAATTCAGATTCCCTCATTTATTGAGTACTTGTCCACCCACCATGACCATGCCCCATCCTTTGATCATTTGAACAATTTTGTATATCTTTCATTTTTATTTAGATGAACTTACTCCCATGAATCCCCCCTCCCAGAAACCCCCCACCAATAATCCTCTGCAGCACCCATTGTAACCCTTCTGTCATCTAAATCTTCCCTGAACATGTAGCCCATATAATAACCAAATACACTTAATAGGAAAAAGAAACAACAATGATAAGCTTAAATGCAAGAGATAAACACAACGAAACTCAGGAAAAACAATCAAGCAAACAAACAGAAAACAAAACAGAACAAAATATAATTAATGGATTGGGACATTCAAAAATATGGAAAAAAAACAACAAAAGAAATTCCTTTTAAAAAATTATTATTATATGCAGAATTTAACCACTTTCCTCTGCTTCCTCCATTACCACCTGGGTCCAAGCCACAGACATCTGTTGCTGCATAATTGCAATTGTCCCTAACTATTCTCCCTGCTGCCACTCTTGCCCCATTGCAGTCCATTTGCAACATAGCAGCCCAATGAATCCCTTTTTACATGGAAATCAGACCATGTCACTCTCTTTAGTGTTCTTTATATTATATTTATGTAAACTCCATAAGGGCAATGATCTTTTTTATTTTTGTTAATTCATGTATCGTAAGCTACGTAAAACAATGCCTGACATGAAGTCTGTGCCTATGTCTGAACAAAATGAATAGTCATTCTCAGAAGAGAACACTGCTACTTAAAGAAGTAGCTTATTTGTCCAATATCTCATTGCGAGTGGCAGAATTTAACTTAGGTCTTTGAACTCCAATCTGAAGTTCTTTTCACTATCCTCTACTTCCTCGTAGACATGTCAACAGTGCCCTCATGATGGATATCAGTATTTTCCTGGAAAGGGTTTTACAAATTCAAGTCCTGATTCCACCTCTAAGCAGGCAGAATCTGAGGACCACAGCATTTTCCTGGTAAAGAAGGCAGTTAAATTAGATAATCCCTAAGGTCTATTTTAGAGCCAAATAAATCAAGTGATACTACCCAAAATGTTTCCCGAATCTTTAAAAATCATTAAACTAAAAAGTCATTTGGGGTTATGGCAGGACAAGGGAGCCTATAAAATCGATTAATCTCCTTCTTAAATTCCCAGGTACAGCCAGATCATGTAACTTTATTAAGTAGGGAATGTTTCATAGGGTAGATTGCTAATTAGCGACATTTGCATCCATTGGCACTCTCAGTAATGATATGTACAAATGTGGTTGTTTGGGTAAAGCTGAATATAGCATCTTCTATTTCCATATTTATTTTATGTCTCTGCTTTGTGAAGTTAAACCCACATTCAAATTAATGATGCGATGACTTAGGGTTTAAAACAAGTCTTTTTGTGTTTTTTCTTGTTCTTTTGGTTTTAGCTCACTGTGTGTGTGTATATATAATATATATATATATATAAGCAGATATTTGTACATGTATTGTACTCAAATACAATAAGTTTTTGTCTCAAAATATACTTTCCCAACCCAAAGATCTCTTTACTCTGGCCAATCTAGTTTATTTAGGGTTCGAAATCTCCCTTTTAGCTTTCCTGGTCCTTTTTTGTTTGTTTGGCTTATTTTTATGATGCTAATTCTGCTGATACTATGTCCATAGAAGGCTTTCCTTTCTTCTTTCTGACAGTCCTAACCCACTACTCTTTAAGGATTCAATTTACGTATGAGAAATCTCCTCTGATACTTGCATTCCACTCTGAGCACTAATTTCTCCTTTGATTTCAGAAATTATGATTCTGTTACTTACCATTAATAAATTATAATTTGTCAAAAAAATTATTATTATTTCCCTTTATCACTGTATTATCGGATGTCCAGTGTACTGTGACACCTTCCCCCTCTCATCCCCCAATGTCTCCCAAATTTTCATTTAATTTTCAAAGAGGTTTTAGGTACAGCAAAGTCACACACAACATACCAGAGACTCTCACATACCAAACAACCCCCCCCTTCCCAACCCCATATTAAAACTATTTTTTTTTTTTTTTGGATTTTAGCATTGTTATAACTGCTATACAGATAGCAAAATATAGCAACTAAACATTGTCAATGATTTACAGAATAGTTTACAATTTAGATGATATATTTTAGTAAGTTTTGATGATATTTACCATGTCCTGTGTCCATTACTGTAAGGTAATGAAAAACCTTTCCCATGACCACTAAATACCCCCCGTTTGTTTTTTCTGTTCCTTCCTCCCCCTCCCCCTGGGGCATATGACACTCTCCTCTCTTGACTCATGGAATGACAAGATTCGTAGTTACATACTTTGGGTATTACAACCTGCCCTTCCTAATCTACCCACCTGTGAACCCTGAGCCACCAAACCCAGTATATCACTACCCATCTGTCCTATCCTTCAATATGCAACTATATTCTATCCCTTTACCATAGATTATGTCCATATGGGTGATGGCTCACAGCCTACTCTTCTCTTTCTCTCCCTTGTTAACCTATCTTTCAGACAATGGTTCTCAGAGACTGCTCACTTTCTTCAGTTCAAATCAGTGAGGCCATACACTGTTCATCCTTCAATGCCTGGCTTGCATCACTCAACATAAGGTCTTCAAGATTCATCCATGTTATTCCATGTGTTAGCACTTTATTCCTTCTTACAGCTGAGTAATATTCCATTGTATGTATGTACCACATTTTGCTTATCCATTCATCTGTTGATGGGCACCGGGGCTGATTCCACCTTTTGGCAATGGTGAACAATGCCGCTCTGGACATTGGTGTGCCTATATCTGTTTGTGCCTTTGCTTTCAGTTCTTCTGGGTATATACCCAGCAGTGGAATTGCTGGATCATATGGAAGATCTATTGTTAGTTTTCTGAGGAACCACCAAACTGTCCTCCAAAGTGGCTGGACCATACCACAGTCCCACCAGCAGTGGATGAGGGTTCCTATTCCTTCACATCCTCTCCAACATTTAGTGTCTCCTGTTTTTTCAAAAGCTGCCATTCTGATGGGTGTAAGATGGTATCTCATTGTAGTTTTGATTTGCATTTCCCTGAAGCAAGGTGTGTTGAGCATTTTTTCATGTGCTTTTTAGCCATTTGTATTTCTTCCTTGGAGAAGTGTCTTTTTAAGGTCACTTGCCCATTTCTTAAATGGGTTGTTTGTTTTTTTATTTCCAAGGTATAGGATTTCTTTATATATGCAGGATATCAGGCTCCTATCAGATATATGGTTGCCAAATATTTTCTCCCATTGGGTAGGCTGCCTTTTTATTTTCTTAAATTTTCTTAAATAAATGGCAGCCCCTATCTTTACATCAAAGTTACAAGTTCCCCCATTAACACAAGATAATAACTGCAATAACAATAAATCTATTTTGGTCTGTCATTATACTCACTTATGTTTGTTCATTCCCCATTCTTGAGAGATTTGGAATGATGTCTGCTCTGACTGCTCCAGACTGAGAGGGGACTTAGATATCATGGGGCAGAGGAAAGGGATTGTTTTGCTTGCAGTTGTAGATACTCCTTGTTTTTTTTTGGATGGGACTTGTCCATCATCATCGTTTTGTTGGCTGTCCAGGGATAGCCCTACGAACTGGAAAGTGGGAGTTGGCTGCAACTCTGCTAGGATTCAGAACTCAACTGGCATATGAACAATCCAAAGATTTAATCTCTGAGAAATATTTTTAATGGGTATACTGAAAATTGTAGGTTCAAATAAAAGGAGTAGAAAAATCAAGAATAGGGAAATTTTAAATGAGTATAGCTATATTACATTGGAAGGATAGATTATCATATATTCCCAAATAGGGCCTGCCAAGGGGGTGTTGATTTCACGAGGCTGTATGCCTTGCCTCTGGTGTTGGGACATGCCTAGAGCCCTTGGGGGCACCTTTGCTCCTTGAGGTACCAGGACTGGGGATTGAACCTGAGACCTCATATATAGGAAGCTGGCACTCAACCACTTGAGCTACATCCGCTCCACTTTTGCCCATTTCTAAATCAAGTTATTTGTCTTTTTGTTTTTGAGTTATAGGTGTTCTTTATCTATTCTAGATATTAAACCATTATCAGATTATATGATATGCAAATATTTTGTTCCATTCTGTAGGTTGTCATTTACTTTTTTTTTTTAAAGGTGAAAAGCCCCATCTACAATTTTCTTTTCTTGTCATGTCTGTTCTGGCTTTGGTATGAGGGAAATGTTGCCCACATAGAATAAGTTGGAAAGTATTCCTCCCTTTTTGACTTTTTGGAATAGTTTTAGAAGATGACTTTGATTTTAGCCAGACTCTCTTGTCTCTTTCCTTGCCCTTCCTGTTAAGCTTCTGGCTGGCCTGTCTTTATTGGTAACACACTCAGGTATTAGACTCCACTAATTGTTGCTGATTTGTATATCAATTTCAAGAAATTTATTGGGGGCATAAATTGCTCAGTCTGGTTTACAAGATCATTTAAATAAAGCTGGATCACTTGGCAGGGACATGGTGTTGCCAGTTTTTGAGGCTTGCCCTAAGCTTCCCCTAAGAAGATCCTCTGTGTTACAGGAAGGGGCTGGGGGGCTGGGGTTGGGGAATTTACTCTTCACTGGCTGTCCCACTTGGATCATACCTGCAGAACAGGAGATGTGTGCATGTAAACTGATGACTTGGTGCTGTCATCACTCAGTATAGTCTTCTGTTTCCCAGAGACAGGGAGGATAGACCATGACAATCACACCAGCTGTAGAATCTCCCAGGATGGCTCTTATACCCCAGGCAGCTGTGGAGTTGGAGCTATGGTTTGGCCGCTGATCACACCAGATCAGGTTTTATGTAAGACAAAGCTGTGTGGGAAAGGGGTACCATGCTCAGCAGCTGCTCCTCCCAGATCCTCCCTACACAATGGGAGTTGAAGATGGGAACAGGTGCTACCACTCAGTTGCTACTGCTTGTTGATATGGACTTTGAGCAACATGGTGCTCTCGAAAATGTGATTTTCCCATGCTCACTGACTGTCAACCCAAATAGCTCTTCCACCCCAGGGAACTGGGAGAGATGGAAACTGCCACTCAGCTGCTCATCTTGTTAGACCATCTCCTCCAAGAGGAAGGACACTGAGGGAATTGTGTAGTCCCTATCTTGGATGTCACAGCCTCCCAGTGTTTTTGTTCTTTTTTAAAACCAATTTTCCTTACATTTTATTGCATAAATGCTTCCCAATATGTAAGCCCCTTGATCAATCTCTGGAGACTCTGGATGATGGTCTTTGTCCATGTTGAATGGTTTAATAGGTGTCTTTCTGGGTGTGAATTTTCCTTGAGCACTTCACATCACTATTCCTGAGATCCTGCACACAGTGTTCGTATTCTCTTTTCTTTCCCTCTCCTCCACTAGTATAGCATTTGTTATCTTAAACACAAAGACCTATTTGGACCTGGTTTCTCAAGATTAATTGTATTGGATTCCAAAATGTCAGGCAATTTGAACTTTCCAGGGTTGATACTGAAATGACAACAATAAAATAGTAACGATTTTTAATTTTATATTACAGATATTCAGAATGAGAATTTTGCAGCTTTCATTTCATTTTATAAATTCAGTGCCAGCTGAATGTGTTCAGCCTTGCTATAAACTTTTTCTGTTTAAAAGCATCAAATGAAAACCTACTTGAGTTCTACAGTGACTTTTTAAATAATCTATATATGCATGGTGTTAGAAAATTGTGGTATACCATTACTGATTGTCACCTAAGTTTTTCCTAAAATACATATATTGTTTATGAGAAGTATCTTTAATGAAGATGGATAAATTGGGCTTGGGGAGAAAATACACATTTATTAGCATAGGTCCTTTGTGCATTCTTTGTCTATGTTGGTCTGTGTGTCTCTCGCTCTCTCTCTCTCTCATCACCCAAAATGAATATTTTAAGTCAGATATCTTATTGTTGTTGTTTTTTTTTAATTTAAATCCACATACTAAACTGCTTTCCCAATATTTGATCAATTTCTGCTTCCATTTTCAAGTGTTAGGATAGAATTAGACCTGGGGTTATGATTAGATCTAAGTTTACGAGAATTAGGAGTAGGGTTAGTATTAAAATGATAAAGTCTGGAGCCAGAATTTCTGGAATCATAGCTCAGCTCTCCACTTCAATAGTTATGTATATCTAGAAGGAAACTACTTATCTCTCTCTACCGCAAATTCTTCATTTATAATAGAGAAATAATAATAAGAAATCTTACCTTGAAGTGTGATTGAGAATAAATGAGACACTTAAAAAAAGTGTTTAGTACTGTGCCTTACATGTTAACCCTAACTGATATTTTCTTTTTATTATTTCAATTATATCTACTGATGTGTTAAATAACTATGATTCAAACATTGCAATTTTTGGTCCTATTTCCCATTTAAACATATTCTGTAGTATTGATATTTCCCCTGTTGCAGGGACTCTATTACCTTTTCACTCATATTTAATAAAAGTCACAAGATTAGTGTCTCTTTAGTATTTAATATACACAGCCCATGTAATAATCCAGAATACTGAGCTTTATGCGAAGTTAAGCTACTCTCCACAGTCAATTCAAGCCTATTCCAGGGGTGGAAGGGCCATTTTCACACTTTCTGAATTTACCAGAGTCACAATTCTATGCATCTTGCACATTCTAGATTGTTCCTGGTTTCTCTGCGGTTGAAGCGTGGGTCACACTGACTGGCTGAGTGACTTGCTTTGGAATCTTTCTGCGGCCATGTCAAGCTTCTCTGAGCAGCGTGGAGATGCCTCAACCCTGAGTGCGTTGGTAGCTGCCTTGAAATACTGAATGTATTTCTCTTGACTTTGGGGACAAGATAAGAAAATTTACTGTCATCACTTCTATTCAACAGTGACCTACATTTCCAAGGCAGCACGAAAATACTAGAAGAAGAAATGAAAGATTTAACAATTGGAAAGGGAGAAATGAAAACCTTTATATTCACAGATAACATGATGTATACATAAGAATTCAAAAGAATCTGTAAAGATATGCTAGAATTTTAAATTGAGTGAGATCACTGCATATAAGTTCAATATATAAAATGAATTCCGTTTCTAAATATTAGCAACAACAAATTAAACAATTAAATAAAAATACAATGTATGATAACATCAAATACATCAAATGCATAGAAATAAATCCAAGGAATGTACAAAACTATAACACTGAAAACTATCATAGCTCAGAGAAGTTTTGAAGATAAATGCAGGAAAATACACTGTTCATGGATTAGATGATGCAATATTATGAAGAAGACAGTTCTCTATTTTATGTGTAGATTCAATGTAATTTCAATAAAAATCTTATCAAGTTTTTTTTTTTGGAGGTACTGGGGATTGAACTCAGAACTTCATACATGGGAGGCAGGCGCTCAACCAATGAGCTACACCCACTCCCAAGCAAGTATTTTTTGGAAATTAAAAATTCATTCCAAAACGTATATGGGTATTCAAAAGACCTATAGTAGCCCAGAAAATCTGGAAGAGTAGAGTTAGAAAACTTAAACTAAAAAATAAAAAACTGCTATAAAGCTAAACTTATTAATAGAGCTTTATATTATGAGCATGAACACATAGATCAACTGACACATTTGAGGCTCCCACACATATCAGAGCAGTGGGGAGAAGGAGCTTCTCTTTCACTGGTGCTGGTTCATAGGTGTCCCCTGAATAAAATTAACTATGATCTCTACCTCATGCCATACACATATCTAATTTCCCAGTGGATTGGACTATAAAACCAAATGTGAAAGGTAAATCAGTAAAGCTTCCTGAATATCACATTGATATTGTTTTAAAATTTCTTGTTTTATTTCAAGCTTTTAAAAATTCCTGTCAGTTATTTTATAGTTTCAATGTGACATAATTCCATGTGAATTCATTTTCTTTATACAGATCAATATTTATTGTGCTTCTAAAACCCAAAGCTTTGTTACTTTATTATTTCTGGACAAACCTTCAGAAATTCTTTGAATAGTGCCTGTAACTTATTCCCTCAAAGAATGGACAAAAAAATCAATGTATCTTTGTGGAACTCTCATTAGATACATTTTAAACTTTCTTTTTCTGTCTTTTGTAATTCCTAATCTTTTTCATTAAAAAAAAAAAACACTTCATTTCTTTTTTGCTTATTTTGTGGGGAATCCTTTGATTTACCGTTTAGTTCACTTATTCTATCATTCCTTGTGTTTTATCACCTTCTTATCTACTGAGTTTTAAATTTCAATCACTGTACATTGTATTTATCTACTTTTTGCTTAATTTTCAAATGTGAATTTTTATTAGAATATTAATCTTTTCATATCATTTGTACTTCATTTTTTATTCATTATATGATTTAAAAAAAAACATGTATTTCCTAGGCTCTAACAGATGGTTGTGTTATTTAAAATGCTCATCACATACATGTCATTTTAATCCATTACATCTGAAGAGGCAATGTAAATGAAATAATGAGACTTTTCCAGAATGACCTCTACTACTAATTGAAGCCTGGGAGGTTACTAACCCTTAGTGGACCCCTAACTGGTCAGAGCACATTGAGATCCAGGTGGCTGTCCTCAATGCTTGGATACTATATAATATAAGTGTGGCTCAGGAAAAACTGAGGAAGGAGTTTCAAATTGGCTGAGTTTTCTATCACTGTGTTAGGAATAAGCCAGGAAGGAAAATTAAGATGGATTCTTTAAAATCAAAGAAACACATTTTTTCCACAGCTGGTTTTGTTATGTCTGATTTGAATCTCCTGTATTTACAAGTGTAATCTGATGTAACTCTATGTTCCAATGTTTTTATTGCTCAGAGACAGTCCATTCATATGAGGATTTCCCTATAATGAATTCTTTTTTTAAAAAGATACTTAGATTACATAAATGTTACATAATAAATGTAGGGGATTCCCATATGTCCACTCCCTATCCCATCCACATTTTCCCTATAATGAATACTTTTTTAGCTTTAATTTCTTGATTAACTGTGTTATATTTTTTAACTTGTCTCTCACCAGGAATGAATAGTTGTGCCTCAGGAAAAGAGGTGGACTTTCCTTCTTCTAAAAACATTTCTTAGAGCTGCCTTCATGGCTTTGTTTCTCAAGCTATAGATCACTGGATTGAGTGCTGGGGGTAGAGCAATATAAAAATAGTGAGTAAAAAGTCTAATGCAGTTGGAGTGTCAGAATGTGACTTTAGAAACTCAAAGGTACCCACAGGGACAAATAATGTAATGACAGATAGATGGGGCAGGCAAGCAGAGAAGGCCTTGGCTTTGCTTTCAGCAGACAGGATCCTTAACACAGTAGATAGCACACGTGCATAGGAGAGGCCTGTGAAGCTGAAGCAAGAAGCATGAAGGACAAGATGGGATCCTCGGCACAGCAGAGAACACATGCACATAGGAGAGCCCTATGGAGGTGAAACAAGAAGCGCCAAGGATAAGACAGTATCCTCGGCACAGCAGAGAACATGCATGCATAGGAGAGTCCTGTGGAGGTGAAGCAAGAAACGCCAAGGACAGGAGAGGCCTGTGGAGGTAAAGCAAGAAAGGCCACTAAGGTCAGGAAGCCAGTGATGCACAGCTCCAATATGCTCATTAGATCATGAGGGTTTCAGGAGCTGGGGTACATCACAGTATTGGGGGATGGCATCAGTACCACAGAAGTGGATGGAGAAAGTGGCTGCTGTATGCCTGGCCTCAGAGCTGGCCCGCCAATCCAGAGAGCTGAGCCTCCGCGAGCACTGGCTCTGACACCCACAGCGATTTCACAGTGCAGCAGAGGGCAGATGGCCATGTAGCAATCACAGGACATCTGTGAGCATGGCCAGCTCAGCAGAGCCACAGGGAGTGGATGCAAAACACTGCCACATGCATTCCCAGAGGAAATATGCCACTGTGCACCAAAGAGTTGTGCATGGATCTTGGCATGGTCACAGAAATATAGTACAAATCCAGAAAAGAGAGGTGTTTCAGGAAGAAGTATAGGTAAGAGACTATGTCCTTGAAAGCTTCAGTGATAATGAATATATTGCCAGTTAGGGCCACTAAGTACAAGACTAAGAACAGACAAGCATATAAGATTTCTAGCTCACAGAAAACCCCATGAGAAGAAACCAGCTAATTGTAGTGGAATTAGCCATCTTCCTTCTCAATTTCTGAGAATGATGTGGGTTGCAATACAAGATAGCATCCAATAGAGAAAAAATTTGATTAATCCACTTAGTGAAGTTAAGGCATGAAGTCAGGGTCATCACTTCGTTATAGCCTGGTATACTGATCATTATGTTGAGGGATTTTAAATGATGTTGGCTCAGTCTTAAGGGAGACTGGGATAGGTAGATTATAAACATTAAATTCCCATTTCAATCAAAGGAAAGGAAACATACAGAGCATCTACATTTTATATACATTAAAAGTTTCATTCAGTAAAAACACACACCTTTATAAAGCTGCCTGAGTTACCCATCTTCTTCCAAAAGCTTCTGTCTATTCATATACCACCACCACCACCACACTGGTTTTATTGCTGCAGTTTTAAAATATTGTTTCATATATGAGAGACCAACTCCTAATATATTTTTCTTTTGAAACATTCTTAGGGAAAATTAATAAAATTAAGCATATATATGGGATATTTGTAGTTTCTGTGCACAATTACGATATAGAAGCAATCAACTTTAACATAAAATATCATACAAATTGACCTGAAAAATTCTAAGTTCCCATTAGAAAAATTGCAAAGAGCCAGACTTTTCCTGATGTATTTTTAAAAAAGGAAATAAAATGGCTAATGGACATATAAAAAAATTATTTATCCTAATTCTTAATAAAATATAAAGCAATAATGAGATACAACTTTTTTAGTAATCAAATTAGCAAAGATTCAAATATAAAATACTGAGGGCTATCAAGTACAGTATAAGCTAAGAGCTAAAACAGGCAGTTGTGAAGGTCAATTTGTGCATACTTTCTGAAACACAACAACTCATTGAAAAGGAGCCTTAAAGCAGTCTGTACTATAAACCAATTAATTTTATGCTAAATATTTTTATTAAATATCTGAATAATGGATATTTAAGAAAAAATATGTCCATTTAGCATTACTGCAGTTGCAAAAAAATTGAAAAAACCTTAAAATGTTCAAACAGGAACATTTTTGAATGAATTATTAACATGAAAATATTCTAAGTGACTTTGAAAGTTATGATTATGATGCATTTTTCATAAACGGGATAATCATTACAATTTTGGCTTAAATAAAAGTACAATACACAGTACATATACTGTATATAAATAAATAGAATAAACAGTTAATAAAGAGCCTAAGGAAGTATACCAAATGTCCATCTATCTTTAGAGTTTAATTAATGTATACTATTGACATTATTTAATGCAATGGTCATATAGTGGAATTGTGTACAGGTTTTTTCTTCCTCATGCCTTTCTGTAAGCTCCTTTTTTATCTTTTGAGTAAATAAATATGTATTTGTTATCTATCATCTGTCATCTATCGATCTATCTATCATCTATCTATCTATCTATCTATCTATCTATCTATCTATCTATCATCTATATTCATCATCATCACCTACATATGTGAAAATAACTTTACTATGTTATAAGATATTAATATTTATCTAACCCTTATTTAATCTCCTAGAGCCACATCTATTTTTGATACTATGAGTAGAAGAAGGAATAAAAGGATTTTGAATGTGTCATTGGTTGGTACCTAGATACCATATAAAAAAAATTTTTTTATAAGATATTAGTAAGTTTAAAAGCTAAAGACAAAAGCTAAATACCTGATTACACTTTCTTTATTAAGACAATAAAGAATGTCACTTTTCTTCTTTAATGAAATTCCAAGCCCTTTTAGTTTCCATCTTTGAATGTTCATCGAGGATTTTACATTAGTTTTGCTTCTTAAATCCCAGTATTTCTTTCTCCTCAATTTATTCACTGTCCTTTATCAAAAATTCCCATGGCTCTATCTTAGTTTTGGGGGATACTGAATTTTTGAAAACAACAGAAAGTCTTATATGAGGAAATTAATGATTTTTACCATTTATTTTTTGTTGTATTTTTCTTTTCTGTATTTTTATCAGAATATGTACAATAGCTTGACCATTCTATGGGTTTCCTGAACTTCATGTACATCAGGATTTCTCCCTAAGAGATAGAAGATACCAGAAAGCTGAATGACTGATACTGATAGGAAGGATGTTCTGACATGCTTGTTATAATCACTATGAACTTTCAATCATTCTCTATGGGATCTTTAGTGATTTTATGAAGATAGAAAACATGGTCATTTTTCTGGCATTATAATATTTTGATCTATCCTCAGTTTTTTTTCCACTTTTCTACCATGTTTGAACAATTTATCTGTTATCTCTAATATGGGAAGGCTCACACATCTCTTATAAGCCACTCGTAGGGTCAATAAATAATACGAATAATATGAATTTACAAGGCATTTCAAATGGTGTCTTCCCATGTTCTATTCACCCTGGAGTTTATTCTTTGAGAGCTGAACAAATGAAGACTTTGCAGGGAAGATGGAAACTGCACACAATAAAATAATTCTGGAATATAAGTTTACAACTTTCTCCCAGATTCCTTATTTCCATTTAAACAATCAACAGCTCATATTTTTCTTTTAAAATTTCAGCTTTTATGAATTCAATGACAATCCAAGATTTAATTCTACCTCCTCAAACTCTATAAATTATTGGATTTCCACTATTCAGAATGATCTTTCCTTTTTTCCCAAAAAAACTCATCAGAAGACAACCAGGATCTTCTTCCCTAAACTTAGGGAGAAATTGTCAATGTGAGTAGAAGACCCAGAAATCTGCAATCCAGCCACTTTATTTATTGAAAAATAAAGTCATTTCAATCCTTTGTTGGACACTGGAGGGGACAAGCTTCTTACAATATGGTACAAGCAGAGAGCTTTCTGAGTGCTCTGGGTATCTGGGACTCCTTGTAAATACCCTGGGGCCAAAACTGGCAAATACTTGGAGTTTTCCTGCAGAATATTTTTCTGCTAATTATCACACTTACTTAAGTGGAATTTCAGTATATTTGTGTTCATTGGACCAAATTATATAAAAGCATTGCACTTGGTGGTTTAGGTCCTGGAACACCCAATAAAAGGTGTTAAATCCTTTTTCAGTTGGTTCATTGCAAAGTCAGTGCATGTGTAGGGCAGTCACACTGCTTCGTGCATCACCACAAAGCAGAGGTAACTTGGGCTGTGTGATCCTCACATTTATAATTAGACATCCTTGTAAACTCACAGATCTTAGAATGGGAGGAAATTTTAGGGATTATCTTGACCAACATTCTATCCAAATTATTGATCTTCTTTTTTCACCTCCATGTAGGTTGTTGTTAATCCTATGCTTGAATTCTCTAAGTACAAGACCTCAATATATCCTTTATTGGTGAACAGGTAAAGCATTTAAAATTTCTTCCTCATACTGAGTCAAATCTGCTTCCAATTTACTATTTCTGATCTTAATATATAAAAGGGCAGATCTATTCCCTCTTAATACTCCTGCAGATAATTTAAGCTACTTATAAGGTTTTCCATAGTCAATCAATCAATCTTTGAAAGACTAAACATTTTTTACTTTTCCTGTTTTTAAATCTGTATCTGTTGCTTCACAAACACAACTCACAAATCTCCATTCTATATTCGAAATTATATCTTATTTCAAATAACATGTTTCCTTGTTGTCCCATGTCATCAAAGACACGAGATACTTCTTGAAGGCACCAGCAGGTAACTGAGCCTGAGACATCTAGACAGAGGGATCCTGAACTAACCAGTAGGAAGAGGGATCATGAACCAACCAATAGGGTAAGAGAGTTTTCAACCAATAGACTCCATTCCTTTAATTAATAGTCAGCCAATCACCACCTCCCATAGTCAGCCAATCAGCACTTCTCATAATCAGCCAATCAGCATCTCCCAGTTAGGATACCCTATTTACATAATATGCTAATCTGGTTTTTGAACACTATCCAATGCCCTTGCTCAGACCCAGGGCTTGACCAATCAGAGCATTGCAACTGGGGCTCCACCCCCAGGGGCGGTGACACAGCTAAATTATATCAAGAGCGACCCGAAAGCCCTCAGCGTGCATCGTTTTCACTCAGGGCAGAGGAATGTTGAGCTGAGAATGCTGAGCTGGGAACACCAAGCCTAGCATCAAGCTGTAAGACTTGGCACTGAGATGAGAACGTCTAGCTATGGGGCTGGGGGATGAGCTGTGCATTTCCACCAGTGCCTCGGGCCAGGCCAGTGTCTCAGCCAGGCTTGTGCCCCAGCTAGGGTTGAGCTGTCATACTGAAGGCGCTTCCACTGGTGCTTTCTCCAGGCTTATTCAACTCTGTTAAGGCTGACTTGTAGCCTTGAAGGTGCCTTCATCTGTGCCTTAGCTGGGGCTGAGGTGAAACACTGAAGGCACCTCCACCGGTGCCTTGGGCTCCGGCTAGGCTTGAACTGCAACAGCAGGGGATGTTTCAATCTTCATCCCTGACCAGGTTTGAGCTGTAACACTGAACAGATTAAACGAAAGTTTGATTGTACTGAGGTTGCATTTCTTCATCCTGAAGTTTGTCTATACCAGAGATTGAAAGTGACAACACTTCTTTGACATTTAATTGGGAAGTGTTGGTCCCCAAGTGCCAAAAGCAGCAAGCAACAAACTGAGGGCTTTCACTAAACCTTTGTGTGCTATTCTTAGTCCATAATAATGGCAAGCATTGGCATTAAGTTGGAAGGTTGAATTGAAATGATGGCCTACAATGACGTTTACTTTTATATGCCAATTTGCATTTTTTATCATTTGTAAAAAAGCACCTGTTTTTGAAACGATAGCCTCACTAAATACGTGTAGAAGGTGACTGTTCTAGTCATGGCTTGCTCTTGAAACTGAGTTTATTTTCATAGTAGTTGTATATAGGTAAAACTATTGAGCATACAGGGTTCACTAAAAATATTTACTGTTACTTCCCCACTTTATTCCTATATAACTCAATTTCCCACCTTTGTTTATGCTGTTTTGGTCATATATGACATTTGAAGGTAACTAGAAATGTGTACTCTATATAAGAGAAAATGTAAATGAGCAAACTTAATTTTGCCTATTAATGAATTTGGCATTTTTGCCAGTTTTGCAAAGACAATTAATATATGAGAAACTTGTAGAATATAAGCAGTAAAAGTACTATGAAAAACAAGTTAGGAGAACAGTAAATGGTAGTCTCGCTTTAATGGGCAAAAAAAAAAAAAAAAAAAAGAAGAAGAAGAAGAAAAACGGAATACAAAGGAATACAGCCCATTAAATATGATGAATAAGTCCTGTAATCAAACTAATTCTTCTCCCCAGTTTAATCTTTATGCACCACCTGTTAATTACACACATTATCAGTTACACTAAATTTAACCCCCCCCAAAAAAAACCTCTCAATTTGAAGAATTCCGGAGAGAAAGTTGAGTACTCAGAAATTAGTTTTAACGACATTTTTGAGGAAGATTCGTATTCACCAAATTAACTAGTTCTGTCAAATGCAGAACTAGAAAATTACTATAGCTATACAGAACTATAAAATTCAACTGAGTGGAGAAAGCCTAGCGTCTCTTAATGTATCTGGTGAGCGCTGGAAATCTAAAGTCAGAAGCATCTTAAATAGAGAGCATTTCCGCATTCCGCGTGCTCACTTTTTAGGTACTGTATCTCCATCATATGCAGGGGGCAGGAGGTGGCTCGCTGTGTGCCCAAAGGTGGCTGCGGCCAGGAAGGCGCAAGTGGGTTCTGCCCTCACTTCTGTGTGCAGGGCACTTTTGGGACAGCTCGTCCTGCTTGGCCTAGGCCTCGCTGCTGCCCACAGAGCCGGGCTGTCCCTGAGGCAACTCCATGTCGAGGTCGGGCCGGCCTTGCCTGCTTCTGGAGCAGCGTGTCCAGCTGGCTCTGCGGTGTGGTCAGCTCCGCCGCGCCCTCCACCTGCTGCGCCTGGACGGCCAGTGTCTGACTGGTGCTCGAATTAGTCCACCAGGGCGGAGATGTGCTCCGGGTTCACGGTCTTCAACATCGCGTCCACCGACTTAGCCACGCCGGCTGCGGATTTGTCATCTCAGCCACGGCCACTTGGTCTGGTCTCTGGCAGCATCGTGTCACCCCGCGGATTCTCGCAAGAATTCACCGCCGGTTTCTCCTGGCGGGAGGCGTTTCCCGCCTTTCCTGGTATTTCCCTCCCACCTTTCCAAAGGCCTTTTTCATCTTGGGCTTTTAAAGGGCCTTCTCCTCCTCGTCGCATTTCTTGGCACACCTGCTCACTTCTTGGCCGTGAACTTGGCGTTGAATAGGTGTTTCTACTTGTTGGATGTGGCGGGTGGTCTCCTCGGGTGGGCGGCGGGGTCTGGTCTGTGAGGTAGGGACGCAGGAGGACGGAGTTCCGCTCCGGTTCCGCTCCTATGTTTTGCTCCACTTCCTGTGTCTCTGTTTTTTGGGATCAGTTGTGGGACAAGGATTGAGAGTGAGGCTCTGGAGTTCTAGGGACACCCGCCAGGTCATCCATTCTTTTAAAATGTCACCACCTCAATTTTAACTCATTTCCCTCGATTGGGAATCCATTTTGATGACAAAAGCATGATCAGCAATTTACTTCTTCGTGTTATTTTCACGTGGGGTGTGGTTTATGAAGTTTTCCTCCTCAAATCATCACGATATGGTTTTAGGTTTCATTAGTCCGCTGGGCTTCGTGAGCCTTGGCCCCAGCAGGTGCATAGATCCTTGTGCCCTGAAGGGCTTCTCTCTTGGCTGAGTGATTTGCGCTCAATGTCTTGAAATTCTTCATAATTTTTGTTCAAGGAACCCTGTATATTCCTAGTCTCACCATTTATGTAGCTGATCTGTTTATTAGCTTTAGAATTTTAGGTTTACTATGTGCATGTCTAGTCCTCTTAGAGTTTAGCTTACTGACTCTGTGAGTTAATCACTAAGAATTGGGTCTACTTTGTGTGTGTGGTGTCAGACAACTAGCTATTCTTCACATGTGTGTGATGCCATTTCTAAAGTATGCCATGTCTCCATAAATATTCAACCTGTTATCCCACATTCTATTTTGTTCCATTGATTTTTCTCTTTTTATGCCAGCAATAAACTATATATAAACTGATGACTTTACTGTGAGTCTTAATATCTTATAGGTGGATCTAGTGCTTATTCTTCTTTAGTTAAAATGCCTTGGGAAATCTACTGTCATGATCACATGTCCTAGCCAGATTGTAGGGGGAAGTTTTAAAGGCCTCATTTCACTTAATCCCCCTGAGTGATAACTCATTTCCCACAATGAAAAACCTGGTGTAGGATCTCTCTAATTGCCAAGTATGGTTCAATCCCATTTACACCATAAGTTGTTGGGTCAATGACTATTGGGTGTATCTACAGTACCAGAAGACCTGCTGTAGTACAGATATAAGCCATGACTGTTGATTCCATGGCCTCTGTGTGCCCCTCTCACAGGTGGCCCATGAAGCCTAGTCTCTGGAAGGATCGACGTCAATCAAAGCAGGTGTCTAATAGACCTTAAAAGATATGCAAATTCCCCTTCTCCAGGATCATCTGGGTCTGCAGAAGTGAATGCAGATTCTTGAATAGGTAGCCCAACATTTCAAAATGTACTTTCATGGTCTTGTCTGACTGTGTAACTTTCTAAATACATAAAAATGCTGGCAACAACCTAGCATTTTAGTATCATTTGTCACTTACAGATACCTAGAGGTGAGGAATATCATAACTTTTGTTCATTTGGTTCAGAATCATCTCAGCAAATACAACTTCATTGTTTTAAATTAGTATGCGTTTTTTTTTTTTTTTTTCCAGGAAAGGAAAACAGTACAAAGATTTAATGAAGTCTTCCTATTTCACCAGTATCACCTCATATTACAATACAACCTGTCAAAAGGGAAAACAAAAAAAGTTGGAAGGGTTTTGAAAGTCATAATTTTTCTATATCCAAGCAAAACGGAAAATAATACAGTCGTTAGTCAAAAGGCATTCTCCAGAGTTTTTCAACCTTCCTGCAGTTTATGATTTCACAGAATTCTTTGACAGTGTGGCTAGATGAATGCCAAAGGACCTCTGGATAGATAGGTTCCAGTACACTTTAGGTTATCCGTTGGTTATTTTATTTCTTTTCATTATTGATTATAATGTTATTGGCTTTAATTAGTTATTCCATTCCCTGCTTGGAGAAGAAAAAATCATTACATGCCTTTGAAAAATTCCACTTAAGTCATATGTGAATTAGCATTTGCTTTAGAGTAATCATGACCCTAAATCAACATACTCAAAATTTAATAACAACAATAATATTGCTAATAATAGTAATTTATTGCTCACATTAAAATATGTCAATCAAGAAGGATCACAACAGATAAACAGACCTAATTCTATTCACATGAGTAATATAGGCATATTACTCTATCTGTTTTCATACAAGAGTACATTAGAATATATAACAAATTAAGTATAGCAACTAATATCCTAAAAGAAATTCTCCTTTAGGGTTTCAATGCCAGTGTCCATGAGTTCACGTTTCTCTTATGTTACCTAGGAATGCATTGTTTAATACAGCTGGACTAGATATTCCATTTATTTCTTGGTGCCCATTCCCTTTATATATATATATTATAAACTCTTTGAGATAAGGTATACATTCAAATCTCAGCTTTCTTACTGCATGCCTGTTTTTGCCTCAGAAGATTTCTGAAATTGCTTCAAGTCAGAACATTCTTTTGATTGCCCTACTCAATGCCTGCTTCACCTCCTTGTACCTCAAGGTGTAGATCAGTGGGTTTAGTACAGGAGTGACCACACTGTACATGATGGCAATGACCGCATCCTGGTCCTTGGAGCTGCCTGAAGCAGGACAAATGTAGGTGAAGAGAACAGGAACACAGAAAAGAATAAATACCATGAAGTGGGAGGCACAAGTGGACAGTGTCTTCTGAAGCATTCTGCAAGAATGAGTCTTAAAGAAGAGATGGGTGAGAATGTAGAAATAAGAGAGAAGTGTCAGAAAGAAGGGGCCCGTGCCAATGGTGCCTGTGACAGTATTAATCAGCTACTGGTTGAGGTCAACGTTCCCACAGGCCAGTTCCAGCAATGCCTTAACATCACAGAAGTAGTGATGGATGTGGTTGGAACCACAGAAGTTCAAGCGAGAGGTCATTATGGAGTGCAGCAGGGCATGGAAGAAACCAATGACCTAGACTCTGCTGGCCTTCTGGATGCAGAGCTGATGATTCATGATGACAGTGTAATGAAGTGGTTTGCAGATGGCCACAAAGCATTCCAAGGCCATCACCCCTAACAACAAGGCCTCCGTGCTGCCGAGGAAGTCAAAGAAATGCAACTGGCTTATTCACCCCAAGAAAGAAGTTTCTTTGTGTGAATAGACTAAGTTTTCCAGCATCATTGGCAGTGTCACCGTGGAGTAGCAGAAATCTAGGCACAAGAGGTTTCCCAGAAAGAAGTACAGAGCAGAGTCGAGTCTTGGGTCAGAGATGATGATCATCAGGATGGCCCCATTCCCAGCCACACTGCCAATGTAGATGGTGAGGAAAACCACAAAGAGAAGAGGCTGTAGCTCTTGGATGTCTGTCACTCCCAGGAGGAGAAATTCGGTGACTGAAGTTTGATTCAGCATCACTAAGAGAAAAGGCAAAGTAATATCTGGGAATCATTCAGCTTGGAGTGGCAAATCTTTCCTGCCCAGGATCTTTTCTCCAAGACAGAAATGCTTTGAGGGAGAGTATGGCTGCTTTACATGTCCCTAAAATGAGATGATTTACCAGACATGGGCCATTAGATATTAAATATTAAACTTACATATTAATTGTTACACAGACTGTTTTTTTTCTTTGTTTGACTATTCTTTAATATTTCCCTTCTCTCCAAGTTCCATCTTGTATGACTTCTGTCCTCCCTGGCTGTGAACATCTCTATACTTACTCAACTTTCCTTTTTCTAAGTCAGTTCTAGCAGGGAGATTTTTAATATACGCCATCACAATCATCCCAAAGGCTAAGTAAGATGCCACCTGAATGATATTAACTTACTGAAAATTGAACAGGGATGAACTAATTAGAACCATGACATCTATAACAAACAAAAGTGATTTAAAATTGTCATAGTGACTTTTCTTCATCTTACATTTTAAGTAGCCTCCGAGGTGACCTCTTTCTGATCCCTTCCTGACTCTTATCCCTGGAAGCATCATGAAGATTTATCTTGGGTCAGAATTGAGCCCACATTATTAAGGTATTAGTCCGAGGTGTATATGGAATTTTTTTCACTGTCTCATCTGCTGATCAATTTAGTCTTCATTTATTCTGAACCTTAATATTATTTCAAAACGGGATCCCCAAATTATTTCCTGATGACAATGATATTTTACATCTCTTCTCTGGTTTCCCTACGACTCTTTTCCATTTCCAGATACCTGCATCCCTAGGTAAGAAGATTCTTCCTTCCATGGATTCACAAGTTTCTCTCAGATCACACAACACTGAACTCTCCTTGAGGTATCCAAGAATTCAGCCCCCTTGAAATCTTATCTTCTTTTATACCTGTTTCCTTAGGTTATTTATTATTTCCATAGATATAAACATAGATATAATCTTCCTCCAGTGAAGTTCACCTTCTTCACCAGTACTTCCATTAATGTGGACTCCTGACCAATCCCTCCAAATACTGGTAATTTTCCAGATCTTATCAATTGAAATTTGTGTTTTCTGTTTATGCCACCCCCCTTTTAATATACTATTTAAATTTTTAAAAAAGGAACTTATATTACATAAATGTTACATAAAAAATGAAGGGGATTCCCATATACCCCACTCCCTACCCCTCCCACACTTCTCACCTTAACAATATCTTTTATTAGTCAGGTACACTTGTTACGATTGATGAACACATATCGGAGCTTTTCCACTAAGTGTAGATTATAGTTTACATTATAGTTTAAACTCTCTCTGACAAAATTTTGTATATTATGAGAAGATATATAATGGCCTGTATCTGTCATTGCAAGGTCATTCAGGACTATTTCAATGTCCCAAAAATCATGCCTCCTTTTTCATCAAATAAACTCCTTTACTACAAAAGTAATTCATTAATATTTATTTCACTTACATATTTGAAATAAGTGTTTTTCATTGATGTTGAAATTATTGAAGAAATATATATGGTTTAATATTTGTGTAACAGGTTTAGACATGTTTACAGAAAGGTAGAAAAAGGTTTTGAATCTTTATTATTTTACTTGCAAAGTCCCTGACATTATCTCAGTTAGGTACATTCATAAAGGCAGACATACTTGATGAGGTAGCTTCTTTTTTTCCTTTTCATTTCTAGATGTAGTGGCTGATTTGGGAAGGAAGAAGCAACAATATGTGAGAATCTTAGAGGAATGGGAGGAACTGTTCAAAGAACAAAAACTGCAAACGATTCTAAATAGAGATGCAGGTATTGGGGAGCTTTCCATAAAGCAGGAATCCTTCAAGGTTTGAGAAATCATTGAGGAGAGAAGAAAATGCTTTGAGGTTAACAGAGTGAAAAATTGAATGAACTTGAAACCTCTTTTTAGGAACCCTTGGGATGCTAGGTTTTATACATGCAAGAAATTTGGAGAAATTAACTAATCTTTACTACACTTATGTGTTGATTTAATATGTTGATTACCAAACTCTTAGAAAAGATTTTTCATAGCCATATATATTTTGTGTGTTTAAGGATTTTGCCATCATTGTTTAAAATAGAGATGGTAAACCATATATCCTTTTTGATTCTCTTTCTCATAAATCATTAAATGTATCAAAAAATCCATTGAAAATAAACTCTTCCTAAGTTTTACAAAAATTAGAAACACGACTCCGCTTTACTAAATGATTTAACCTGGTTTGTAGACTGTTTAGAGGACCAGTTATATTATTGAGAATGAGATATTTAAAAAATATGGGAAGTAAGGTATCTCCATACACCTCAACCTCAAGCAGCAGTCCACTATAATATAGGAAGTTAGTTTTAAATTCTGAGCACTTAAGATTAGTATTCCATGAAGACAGCTCACTCATTACAGATGGTTTATACAGGCAACTTGCTGGCCTGTTTTCTATTTCATTCTTAGTTGAGCATTCAGACTCCAGGCAAGAAAGCTTTTCACATTTACACTCCCAATGAGTATAAAAAAGAGAACATTAATTATCGTGGTAATTCAGGTTGGGTTGCAGCATAATTTCTTCATCTGCAAAACTTCTCCCTACTTTTCAGCTATCTGCCTGCTTTTTTATGAACCCCATATCTATAGACATAAACAATCTGAGAGAGAACATCCCTTGGGTTCTGGGAAGAATGTTGTAAAAATAAACAGGATGTTCTCCGCACCTACAAGATGAGGCAGCATCTTTGGGGAATTTCTTCTTCTTTTCACCTTTCTTCCTATTTTCTTCCCTTCCAATGCAGTTTCTTTGGTTTCAGCACCATGGACAAAACCACAAGCGTCAATTGCGTTATGCATTTCCTTTGTTGGGTTTACTTTGATTTCCTAGGACAGAGGTGGGGATTCAGTTTCTCATATTGGGAACTCCCTTGAAAAATACTCTTTTGTATAAGGTGGAAAGAAAATTGGCCATAAGAGTTAGGTAATGGGAAGCAGTTACATTCCATTGAACAGCAAGGGCATATGATTGCCTTTAACATTATCATTGTGTAACACATTAATATTATGGGAAACAAAGAAAGAGGAATAATGATAAATATTGTTTTTCCCCCACTAAATCTGACTATTCACTGTTGGTAATAGCACTAAAAATTTCCTTTAAGCTTGTGTCTAAAAGCTCATATTTTTCTGTTTGGGGTAATAATTCTGCTTCTTGCTGTATCCTTTAGTAATAAAAACTTAGCTTTTTAGCCAAGGAGTAAGACTATGATTTTTTTAGTCAATAAAAATCAAGCTTTCCAATAACAGTTATTAATTCCATGTGTTTGACCTTTTTTTTTTCCCTATTGAGTTTATATTCTTGTTGCTTTGTAGGGGGTTTAAGTATTTAATCATTACATTAATAATCCTCCTTCATTATATATACTTCAAATATGATACAATTAAATAACAGTCAATACATAAGTTATTGTTCTGGTCCTCAATATGTATCACCTCAATTAATTCTTACAAAAACCCAGTGAAGGAAAGATTCACACAATTCCCATTTTATCTTCAGAAACCAAGGATGAGAGGAGTTAAGTGAATGTCTCAGTATCTTGGGATCAGCCATGGGACTAGGACTGTAACTGGAGATCTCTAGTTTTAGCGACACCTGCCAGGTCATCTATTCTTTTTCAAACACCAGCGTCTCAATTTTAACTTGTTTCCCTTGTTGATTGGAAATCCATTAGGATGATGAAATCATGACCAGGAATTTTCTTCTACATGTTATTTTAATTTGGGTGCTATTTATTAAGTAGTTTTCTTCCTCCACTCACCATGATGAGTTCTTATAGTTTGTTAGCGAGGTTGGCTTCTTGAGCCTTGGCCTAACTGGTTGCACAGGGCCCTGAGCTCTGAAGGGCTTCTCTCATGGCTGAGTGATTTGCACTCATTGTCTAAGAATTCTTCATAATTTTCAATAAAATGACCCTGTATTTTTCAAGTCCCACCAACTGTGTAGCTGGATTGTTTATTAGCTTTAGAATTTTAGATTTGTTATTTACCTCTCTTGCTCTCTTAGAGTTTAGCTTACTTATGTTGTGAGATAATCACCAAGAATTGGCTCTACTTTGTCTCTGTGGAGTCAGACAGTTAGCTATTCTTCACAGATGTGTGATGCCATTCTTAAAATATGCCAAGTCTCCAAATATATTCAACCTATTCCTCTTTTTATCAACAACAAACTGTATATTAATTAATGGATTTATTGTAAGTCTTAATATCTTATAGGTGGATCCAGTGTTTATTCCTCTTTAGTAAAAATGCCTGGGCGTGATTTGACAGCTCATTTCACAAGGAATTTCAATGTTTACAGAACTTTTTGCTTTTCAGGAGGAAGATCTGAGGCCACCAGAAGGGAGTGGGTTAAAATTTAGACCCATGGGTAAAGTCAGGTTTCTTAAAGAAGAATGTAGCTAAAGGAGGATAATGGGCAGAAGTTTACCCACAACAGAAGGAGTTTATCAAGATATTCTTCCGCTGTAGTCTAGGCTTTGAAGGTGCAACTGCAGCCTTGCCCTTAAGAGCGTTTGTAATATGAATTTGCATTTCTTGAGACCTTGGGAACTAACCTAACAATATTTAGAATAAAAATAGATCAGGATGTCTTTATCTATGGAACACCTTGCTGAAGTAAATATTTTTGAAGGCGCACATCTAGAGATGACATGAAGAGTATTTAACGAGTGGAGTGAAATAATTTATTTAATAGTTATTATTTGAGCCTATGACTGAACAAAAAATATGTTATAATCTGCTTCCTAGGTCATATAATAAGAGAAAAATTATTTTTAAAATCTGTTTGATACGTTTAAAATAATTTGTTGATATAAGGAAACTTTTCTTGTGATACTTCCCTTTTTTTGACTGTTTCTAGGTGTGTGGTGCTCTTTTTGCCCAAGACTTGATTAGGGAATAGCAACTAACTTACACTCACTTTACCCTTAAATACTGTCACTAGGTGACTTGTTAGTTCAACATCAGAGAATTTCTCTTGACATGAATGATGCCATTTGTGGAACTGAAAATTTTACCTGTTTCTACTGAATTGTAATAAGTTATTCATTTTTTCCTAGTTCTTATAATAGAGTGTGAATATTTTATATGTTCAATATGTTTTTCATTGAAAAATTCAATTATACATATTTCACAAATAATATTTCATTGTGATGTGAATTATTACAATTATAACATTTAATTAAGTGAATGCTACATGTAATTCATTGACTTAATTTCTTATTATTTTTGTTCACCTTTAACCCTAAAATCTTTGAAAACCTCACTTGGACAAGATTAAATTTTAAATAAATCAAAGGAACCCACTGATGGAGTTTCAGACTAACTACTGACGGAAAAGTAGGTCACTTGGGAATATAATAAACAAGCTCTCCAGCTGGATGGTGAAACAGCCTGAGACAATGTTTGAAATGTAAAAGAGCTGAGTCATTGACCTTTAAGAGTTGTTGATTTCAGCTCAGGTGAAACTATTTAGTATTTACACATGTGTACACGTATTTTGATTTGCCAAACAAGAATAAAAGCCACGCTCTATGAGGGGGCTGGGCTTTTCTATCTATATCGGATGGAGAGTGTGCTCTGATCCCAGTTTCTTTTCTCTTCTTGTCTTATTCTTTCTTTCTCATCCGCGGCACCGTTTTCACGGGCCCAGGTCCTGACCAGCAGCTGACCGGCAACATATGGTGCCCGAACAGGGACACTGAAAATGAAACTTTTCTTTCATTCAGTGCATGGACCCAAGGAGCTCCTGAGAGTGGTTTGAAAAGAAAAAAGAAAACAGAAAAGGTAAGCTTCATCCTTGGAATCATCAGGGTAATGGGTAATCAGCAGTCAAACTTTGAAGAGTTCTCTAGAGTGTTAAAAACTTTATTAAAACACACCGGTGTAACTGTTAAATCCTTGGTTTTTGAGGAACTTTTTTTTCTTGTGCAGAAACATTGTTATTGGTTTCAGCCACAAGGATAGGATATTTTAAACCTGGAACAATGGAAGTTAGTGATGAAAGCTTTAAAAAGAGCTTATAAAAATGGAAAAATAATTCCCCTTCATGTATGGTCTTTGCGTAGTCTTATTTCTGTTGCTCTTGAACCTTTACCATTAGATGAAGATGAAGATTATAAACAGGATACTGCTATTGCTGGACCTATAGCAGAACAAGCTAATGGTGATTTTGATGAAAATATATGTGAGGGGGGTTAGTGAACTGGCAGGAACAGATAGACTCATGTCCAATAGACAGAAGGAAAGGAAAGAGGAAGTTTGTGGAGCTTTTCCAGCAGTCACTATGCCATCTGCTCCAAATTATGATTTGTTGTATTTTGAACCAGCATTTGCACCTCCTAAGGTATCTACTGATCCATTTTTTACAACATTTGATGACCCTCCTAAAGTTCCTGTTTTGTGCCAGTACAATCCTCATCAATTATGAAAAATATAGCGCAGGGAAGTAGAGAAGGAGATTCTGAGGCTATGCAACTTTTTTCTACTTTTCCAGTAACAGTAACTCAAATTCCAGTAGATGTTGACAATCCCCAAGGCGGTATACAATATGAGCATGCTCCTATTCCTTTTAAAACTATCAAAGAATTAAAACAAGCATGCACTCAATATGGTGTAAATTCTCCTTATACTCAAGGATTGGTGCAAGGAATGGCTACAAGCAGACAGATTAATACCCTGGGCCTGGGATTTGTTAGCTCGAGCTGTTCTTAGTCCAGCAGAATTTTTACAATTTGAAACTTGGTGGGCTGATGAAGCTAATATTGTAGCATGACAAAATCAACAGCAAAATCCACCAGTGCCTATTACTACTGAACAAATATCAGGAATAGGTCAATGGGCTGGGGTTCCTTGCCAAGCTCGATATGATGATATTGCCATTGTACAAGTTCAATTGTGCTGCCTAGCTGCCTGGCAATGAATTTCCACCCCTGGACAGGTTGTACAATCATTTTCAAAAATTGTTCAAGGAAATACTGAACCTTACGTTGAATTTGTGGCTAGGCTGGCAGATGTAGTCAATAAGACAGTAACTCAGCCTGACCTTAAAGAGATGCTTATTCTGATGTTGGCTTTTGATAATGCTAATAGTAAGTGTAAAAAGGCTTTGAGTCCCATAAAGGCAAATGGAGGTACTTTAGAGGATTATATAAGGGCATGCCAAGACATTGGGTCTAATACATATAACATGACCCTTCTTGCAGCAGCTATAAAGGGGCATAATCCTATGATTAACAATTTAAATTGCTTTAATGTGGGAAACCAGGTCATATGAAAAAAGATTGCTGAGCCAAAACTGGTGTAAGAACTCTATCTAGTGGCAATAATAGATCAATACCGACTCGTGAATGTCCTATATGTCAGAAGTGGTTTCACGGGGCCAAGGAATGCCGTTCTAAATATCATAAAAATGGCAGTCTCATTAATAAGTTGGGAAACTTCCAAGCGGGCCTCGCTCAAGGCCCTTAGACAAACAATATGAGCACCTCTTTCAACCTAGCTCAAATCTACCCAGTCAGCAATGGAGCAGCTTGCTCCGGCCTATAACAGAACTTAAGGCAGTTACTAAAGGCAGTGCAGCTGTTGATCTTCCCTCAGATGAAACTAAGTTCATTATGCCTTCATTGGGTATACAAAAAATAAGAACAGGAATTAAAGGGCCTATCCCAGAAAACAATGTAGGTTTCATTATTGGTCATAGCAGTCTTATGAGCCAAGGTGTTTTGGTGCAACCTGGGATCATTAACTCCAATTTTGATGGAGAAATTTGTTTATTGGTACAAACTTTAACTCCCTATCAAATTGAATCAGGAGATAGCATAGCTCAACTTCTTTTGTTACCGTGTTGTAAACTACCTTTAAAACGTGCAAAGGAATTTGGTTCCACTGGGCATAAAGTTTTTTGGCAAACAGCAATTGGAGATAAAAGACCTGAAATTACCATAAAAATAAACAAAGATATTTTTAGGATTGGTGGACACCGGGGCTGATGTTTCTATTATTGCTAAACAATATTGGCCACAAGCTTGGACATTGCAAAGGTGCCTACAGTTTTCACTGGCGTTGGAACAATGACAGACGTTTACCAGAGTACTCAGATATTTAAGGTAGAAGGTCCAGAAGGACAAGAGGCTGCTCTGCAACATTATGTTGCAGATGTAGGACTCAATTTATGGGGAAGAGACTTATACCAATGGGGAGCTTATTTGAATAATCCTCACATTTCTGATACAGATAAATATCTTATTACTCATATGCAATATGCTCCCCCTTCCCAACCTGAAACTGGGCTTACTGGAGACCACAGTGACCTAGGATATTCAAATTTAGAGTAGGGGATACTGTTACAAAGGGCTTCTCATTACCTTTAAAATGGCTGACAAACAAGCCTATCTGGGTAGAACCAGTGGCTCCTTCCAAAAGAAAAATTGGAAGCCCTGAAAAAATTAGTGCAGGAGCAATTAATGGCAGGGCATATTGAGCCCTTTACTAGTCTCTGAAATTCTCCAGTTTTTGTAATTAAAAAGAAATCTGGCAAATGGTGCATGTTAAATGATTTGCATGAATTTAACAAAGTTATTCAACCTATGAGATCTTTACAGCCTGGTTTGCCATCCCCAAATATGATCCCACAAAATTGGCATACTATTATTATTGACTTAAAAGATTGTTTCTTTACTATTCCTCTTAATCCAAATGATAGAGAAAAATTTGTATTTACTATTCCTTCTATTAATCATTCAGCTCTTATTGAACGATATCAGTGGAAAGTTTTACCTCAGATAATGATGAACAGTCCTACATTATGTCAATCCTTTGTTCACATTCCGTTACAAATTTTACAAAAACAATTTCCTAAGGCTATAATTATTCATTATATGGATGATATACTTTTTGCCACCAAGCAATCTTCTGAGCTGAAACAACTATTTCAGCTGGCTAAAGAAATCTTCCTCAATATGGATTGCAAATAGCAGAATAAAAAATTCAAAAACAGATTCCTTTTCATTTTTTAGGACATACTTTTAATAAAAATATGATAACTCCACAAAAAGTCCAGTTTCGTACTGATAATTTACGTACTTTAAATGATTTTCAAAAATTACTGGGTGATATTAATTGGGTACGGCCTACTTTAGGAATTCCAACTTATGCTTTAACTAATCTTTTCAACACTCTAACAGGAGGCCCTGACTTAAATAGTCCTCTCATTTTAAGCCCAGAAGCAAAAGAGGAGTTAAAATGGCTAAAAAAAAAAAAAAAAAAAAGAGTGCAAAATAGCCAACTAACAAGGATAAATGTAAATCTTCCAATTTCTCTCTTAATATTTCCATCTTGCCATTCCCCTACTGGGATACTTGGCAAGAGGAGGGCATAATAGAATGGATATTCCTACCAAAAAAAGATACAAAAAAACTTCATACTTATCCTGAAAAAATCTCAGCAATAATATCACAGGGCCGTATTCACCTGAGATAGCTTATGGCTAGAGATCCTGATAAAATCATACTAGATCTTACAAAGCTGGAGCTTTCTCAGCTGTGGCAATTCAGTAACTCTTGGCAAGTGGCCTTAGCAGATTTTATTGGAACAATTGACAATCACTTCCCAAATTCAAAATTTTTAGTTTTTAAAACGTACTTCATGGATTCTTCCTAAGATTGTCAAACAACAACCACTCTCTGCTGTGCCAACTTACTACACTGATGGTAGCAGTAATGGAATTTGCAGGCTATTTAGGCCCAACTACAAAATCTTGAAAAACACCTTATTTATCTTCCCAAAAGGTAGAACTTATGGTTGTTATTCAATTGCTAACTGATGTTTCTGAGCCTTTAAATATTGTCTGATTCTGCTTATGTTTGTCACGTTGTTTGTCATATAGAAACAGCTCAAATAACTCCAGCTTCTGAATTAGAAGTTCTTTTCCTACAATTACAAAAAACTATGAACAATCTAATCCAATCTACATTACTCACATTCGTTCCCATTCTCAACTTCCTGGCCCTATGGCTTCACAGAATTATTTAGTAGATAAACTTATTGCTCATACAGAATCTCCTGCTGATTATCATAAACTTACACATACTAATGCTTCTGGATTATGTCATAAGTATCCCCACTTAACAGTAAAAGAAAGTAAGAGGATTGTTAGACAATGTCCTACTTGTGGTCCATAAATGCCCCCACTTTCTCTCCAGGAATTAATCCCCGTGGAGAACATCCTAATGAAATTTGGCAAATGGATATTACACATGTGCCCTCTTTTGGCCGCCTTCAGTATGTGCATGTGACAGTGGACACATATTCTAATTTTACTTGGGCAACTGCTCAAGCTGGTGAAAAGGCATCACGTGTACGTTCTCATTTATTACATTGTTTTGCTGTAATGGGCCTGCCAGCACAGCCAAAAACTGATAATGGACCTGCCTATCTTAGTCAATCTTTCAAAAAATTTTGCGGTGACTAGAATATTAAACATGTTACAGGAATTCCAAATAACCCCCAAGGACAAGCAATAGTAGAAAAAAACAATCACTTATTAAAATTAATGCTGCAAAAACAAAAAGGGGGAGATG
>JAKSZT010054010.1:297879-320408 GCA_026826555.1 Tolypeutes matacus
TAATACCACAGCAGCAGAAAGACATTGGGAGGTTAAAAAAAGGAATGAAAATGAAAAATGTGGACAACCAATATATTGGAAAAATGAAACAATAAATGGGAAAAAGGAGAGGTAAAATTTTGGAGCCGAGGTTTTGCTCTTATTACAGAAACAGGAAAGGAGCAGTGGATCCCCTCCAGAAGAATCAAGCCTAGAGTTGAAGATGCTGCCAAAACTTAAACTATGGACATGGTGGTTTCACATGTGATTAATTATGGGTAAAGTATTAGGTCAAGATAAGATACCACATCATAATTACACTTACTGGGCATACATAACCAACTCACCTCTTCTAGAGCTGTTAACTTGGAATGATGAGTCTTACCCAATTGATCTTAATCAATTTCACAACAGACTACTAATGACAAATGGCATATTTGTCATGGGATTACAGAGGTTGTGTTTAATGATTCCTATGGAATTGTAAAGGATCGGGCCCTTAAAGGGATACCGAAACCTATTAAAAACACAACCATATCTTGGTTCTTTAATAATTCAACCATAATCACAATTGACAACAATCCTTATTTCTGGAACTCTGGTAATACAGCATTTATTAACAGCTCAAAAATTTTGAAAAATCAAGGAAGATATATCCCATAACCATGGGACACTAAACTTAACAAAACTCGAAGTTATTTGTGGAAATTATTTTTGGGAACTGGTCCAATTTTTGAAAGGCAAGGCAACAAAACTGATATTACTATTTTAAAAAGAAAATCAACTCAATTTTTTACAGTATGTGTACGAGATCCTATAGTTATATCATTGGAACAGTAACTTTTGATGAAAGGAACATTAGTTGATCCAATTGCTCCTTATTTACATATTTTAAGAATTCATACTTGCAGGAAAATCAAACTCTCTTTATAGCAAGAAGAAGAAAAGGACTACGGTTACCGGTTCAGATGACCAGACGTTGGCAGCAGTTTGCAGAATCCCAGTTGCTGTGGAATTTCCTCAACCATTATTTAAAAAGAACTAAAAGAATGATTGTACTTTTAATAGCAGAAATTTTGGGACTGATTGGCATCATGACCGTTGCAGCTATCACTGGCACAGCACTGCATCAAAGAGTCCAGAATCAACAATATGTTAAGGACTGGCATAAAGATGCAAGTGAGATGTGGCATAGTCAGTCTCACATTGATATGGAACTGAATAATCGTATGAATGATCTTGAAACAACTATTATATATTTGGGTAATCAAATTTATGCTTTAAACTTAAGAGCTCTTAAATGTGATTGGAATGAAAGTTCTTTTTGTATTACTCCTTTGGCTTATAATAATGGTGAATATGATTGGGAGAAAGTGAAAAATCATTTGATTGGATATAAGCATAATGTTTCCATAGGTCTTTTAGACTTGCAAAAGAAGGCATTGAGCATGTGTCAAAATGAATTGAAAGAAATAACTGGTGCAGCCATTTCACTGGTGGAAACAAAAAACAGTTCAAATATCATTTTGGATTGGATTAGGAATTATTGTTATATGCATTTTGTATTGTCCAGGCTAAAGTAATAACATATATCCATAGAAAAAATTAGACCAGATAAAAGCATTTCTGTTGAGAAACTTGGCCAAGAAAAACTAAATTTAGCATTATTTAGTAGAAAGATTCTACTAATAACCCCTTAATCTTAATACTAATTATAGGCACAAAAATGTTCATTTAAGGAACCTGAAGAAGCATAAATATTAATGAAATTACCTTCCATGTAAGAGCTCAAAAGTTTGGCTGGTTAGTCAATGATGGGTAAGATCCTCAGAAGGACAACCTAAGACAGGCACAGTCACAAGAGCCTATGGAAGAAGACAAGTGTGACAGGAGGTCACCTTGTATCCGCTTATATAATGTTTCCTATGAGCTTTAATAAAGGGGGAAATTATGGAGTTTCAGACTGACTACTGATGGAAAAGCAGGTCACCTGGGAATATAATAAACAAGCTCTCCAGCTGGATGGGGAAACAGCCTGAGACAATGTTTGAAATGTAAAAGAGCTGAGTCATTGACCTTTAAGATTTGTTGATTTCAGCTCAGGTGAAACTATTAAGTATTTACACATGTGCACATGTATTTTGATTTGCCAAACAAGAATAAAAGCCACGCTCTATGAGGTGGCTGGGCTTTTCTATCCATATCGGATGGAGAGTGTGCCCTGATCGCAGTCTCTTTTTCTCTTGTCTTATTCTTTCTCATCCGCAGCACCGTTTTCATGGACCCAGGTCCTGAGTGGCACCTGACCGGCAACAACCCACGTGAATTTCTTTTCATCAAGACACATCTAAATGAATAAAAAAGCAAAGCAAGGTTGGCAGAACATATTTGCCACCTATTTATCTGTCTGACAGAGAATTTATATCTAGCTTCATATCATGTCAAATCATTTAAAAAGGTAGACTTTCCAATAGAAAAGTGGCCAAAAATTTTATGAAAAAGAATGAACTTCATTAGCCACCAGGAAAATAGAAATTAATACTATAATGTGATCCAACTATGCATTCACTAAAATGAAATGGCTAAAATGAAATAGACCGACTGCATCAAATGCTAGTGAGGACATGGAGCAGTGGAGCCCACATATGCGGTGGGTGGGAAAGCCAATCCCAGCAACCAGTGTGGGAAACTTTCTCAAGTTTCTAGCAAAGCTGAACACGTTCATCCCTATTCATTAATTTTCCCTCTAGATATGTGTATGAATGTATATATGTGAACTTATTCTCTCCATGTATTTATTCAACAAAAGTCAACATCAAGGATCTTTTAGAACATGTACACGAGTGTTCACAGCACAGACAATGAGTTAGTGAAAATTTATTGTGCTTTACTCCTGTGATTTATATCTTTCCTGAATTGACATTATTCTTGAATTAAAAAGAGAAAAATAGGAACTCTGACTTTTTTAAATCGTCATAGTTTCTCAGGAATTTCTGAAAGGAAATTTAATCCAAAGGAAGGAGTGAGTTGTGAAAAGTAATGATGAGTAATAAAAATTATATATCTATGTGAATTAAACAATGAGAGTTTAAACACAACAATATTGTACAATTTGGAATACATAAACCCTAGATGAAGCAAAATTATTGGAAAACAAAGTTATATAATTGAAGGATTGGAATTAAAATGTTCTGAAGTCCTTGTTTTTAAAATTCAGTAAGTTGATAGAAATCTTGATTAGCTTGGAATTTAAGCAAATGTGCATATAAAATTTTTACTAAAATTAGACATATTTTTAAAAATCAAATCAGTCCTGTAAAATCTGAGAAAGCAAAGAACATAAAGCAAGGAAAAAATTCAGGGTAATAGAAAACAAAATAATATGGCATGCATAAATCCAAAATCATCAGTAATTTCAATAAATGGAAATGGATTAACAGAGCTAATGACAATAATATAAAATTTTTAAAAAAAACATTTTACTATTAGCAGTTCACATGAAATATTCCTGAAACAAAAGCACTTGTAAACATTGAAATAAAAGGATAGAAAATATATATTGAGAAAACAATAACCAAGAGATTTTTATTATTGCACTATTAATTCATTGAAGTGATTTTATGATACAAAATGCTACTATCTAATAAAATATTTACCAAGGATATACAATAATTCTAAGCTTGTTTGATAATAACATGGCCTTAAAATAAAATTTGCAAAATCATGATATATATTCACAAATCCACCTAGTGGGAGTATATACTTCATATCATCCTGTAATTAATATAATCTCCTGAAAAGATAGACTGTAATGAATGTAGAAGTAAACAAAGAAAACATTGAATATAAAAATTAGAGCAATAATATTGTTATGGATGAAATTGATTTCATAAAATTAGAATTAGAATGGGATTGCTGGCCATTTCTCTAAACTTGAACATGCTCCTGGCTTCTAAGTTCCTTGGTTGCATAGCCTCCAAATTCTTGTCCTCTAGTCCAGACATTTGCCCTCAGTTCCAGACTCTCATATGGCAATTGAATGTACAATTTAACCCATATAAAAATGAACTCTTGGTGTCCCTGAAAGATCTCCTCGTACAGCCTTTTTTTGGTAGAAAACAATGGCCCCCAGAAACATCCATGCTCCAATCCTGAGAACCTGCAAATATGTTACCTGGCAAAAATTTCTTTGCAAATGTGACTAGGGATTGGTTCTTAAGGTGATGAGAGTATCCTGGATTATCTGCTGTTGGCATTCTAATCACTAATCCTTGAAAGTGGTTAAGTTGGCTAGAGAGATACGTAAGAAGGACAGGGTGCTGCTACTGGCTTGAAATGGAGCAAGAGGGCCTCTGGCCAAGGCATGCTTCTAGAAGCCACAACCTTCAGCTCTAGGCAGCAAGACAATGAAGATGCCAGTCCTACAACTGCAAGGAGCTGAATTCTGCCAGCAATTCCAACGAGCAGGAATAAGCCCTCCCCTAGAGCTCCAGAGAAGACAGCAGCTTGCCAACACCTCATTTTGTCCTGGTCAGACTCATTCAGACTCCTGACCATCAGAACTGAGAGGTAGTACATTTGTGTTGTTCTAAGTTGCTAAATATGTGGTCATTTTAATGGTGAAATAGAAAGCTAACTCCCTCTCTATGTCATGGTTGACAATTCCATCCTTCCAGGTGCCCAGGTTAGCAACGTTAGCACCACGCTGACTTCTTTCTTTCTCTCTTGCCTCACATCAGAGCCGTCAGGAAATGATTCTGGCTTCCTCAGCTGTAATGACCAGGATCCACTTGCATGTGTTACCCTGGTCTGAGGCATCACCTCTCACCTACACTGCTGCCACAGCCTCCTCATTGATCCAAACATTCCCTCATACCATCTGTTGTTGTCAGAATAGCCAGTCATCCTTCAAAAATATAAAGCAGGTCACATGTCACTTTCCCCAAACCCAGCAATTGATCCCCCTAAAACCCAGTTCTCGTAATGGCCTTCAAGGCCAACATGATCTGGGCACCAGTTAACTCTCTAACATCCGCTCTGACTACTCACCCCTAGACTCAGAGGTAGCTCCACTGGCCGCCTCAGTGCTCTTCATCCCAGCAGCCATGCTCTGTCCTCAGCACTTCCTCTTCCTTGTATGCTCATCCCCTCTTTCACCTCTTCATCTCCTCCATGTCTTTCCTTTTCTCTCCTTCATGCTTGCCTAGAGACATCCAAAAGAGCTTTGGACAGAGAGTTCCAGAAGATTTAGTTAGGGGGTCCCTAAGCTTGAACTGAAAATTCAAAAAATATTATTCTTATAGGGATGTGTTGGTGCAGTGTTACATGTTTATTAAATAACACAGTGTATTATGGACTTAGTATGATGTTTATTTTGGTGTAGTGTACATAATGGTATATTAGACTATGAAACATTAAGGTTCTATATAGATTGAGACTTAAGTTAATCTTTTCTTGTTCGATTTCTCATTAATATTTTCTCAGAGGTCTATGTTTTCATCCTATCATCTCTGTGAACATTTTCAGTTTGATACAACCTCCATGTTCTCTTCCTAAGTCAGATCTAACCTGGTGACACTTTAAAAGTACTCCACCATGCTACATCAATAAGCCAGGGAAAAGGCCACCTGAAGGATTTTTATCTTAAGGAAATACCGGGATGAAATAACTGTAACTACCTGATCTTTAATGATTTGCACACATTCAAATTAGTAATCATAGCTTTTCCTCATCTTAGAATGTAAACAAGGCTAAAGGTGACTTCTTACTGATCATCTCCTGAAAATTCCTGCCTCCAATAATCCCAGGAATTCCTTCCTTAGATCACACAATACTGACTTCTCCTTGATACACCTGTGACTTCAGCCCCCATGAAATCCTATCTTCTTTTATGATCAATTTCCTTAATATAAATAAATAATTTATTTTATTTTTGTGAGTTAAATAAACCCACTCTTCATATATTAATGAATAATCTACTTTAAGTGAGATGTACCTTCTTTACCCTAGTTCCGTTAATATGAATCTGGCAGTCTCATTGACTTCTGTCCCCCATAGAATATCTGCTGCATTTCAGCTTCCTCTTAGGTCACCATAAGTGTCAGTTCATCTCATTTGAAAAATGTCTTTCCTCTTTATTCTCTTTATTCTACCAAACAAAACTCATGTTTCTGGCAAAAGAAATTCATTAATTTCATTTAATTTGCACTTTTGTAATGATAGGGTTTTCTTCAGGAATGTCAAAAATCTCGAGGGTTTGCAAATAAGTTAATTGTAATAAGGTTTAATAGTTGATTAAATTGAGTTGTTTACAGAAAGGCAGAAAAAACTTTTGAGCCTCCCTCCTTCATTATTTGCCAGGAACCTGATGGTTTCTCCTTTCTGTGCTTGGACAAAAGAAGGCACACTTTGTGATATGGCTCCTTTTGAGCCTTTCATTTCGAGATGTAGTGGATTAGTTCTTGTAACTGAGAGGGGAGGAGGGAGGACATGAGGGACATTTACAGGTGTGGGAGGCACTGAGGGAAGGAAAAAAAACTAAACTGAAATCTGAATAGGGGATGCAGATTGAGGAGCTTTCTATAATAGAGTTTGAGAAAACAATGAAAGGAGAAGAAATGATTTGAAATGACTAGAGTAAAACAGTGAGTGAAATGGGGAGAAGATTTAGGGAGCACATGGGATTCTAAGATTTGTAGGTGGAAAATTTTTTGAGAAATTTTCTCACCTGCACTTCACTTCCATTAAGGGTTGCTTTAAAAACACCCCAATACCTTTTTCATTGTAATATATAATTTGTGTATGTAAAGAATTTTATCATCCTGGTTTAAAATACACATGATATGCCAAACACCATTACTAATTCTCTGACTCACAAAACAAGTTTCTTAAAAATCCATTTAGGAAAAATAATTTCCTGATATTTAAAGAACATTAGAAATTAAACTAAATTCTTAATGATATTAATGCATTTTTTAATATTTGGAGTTTGCACATATGCTTTGGAGAATGTCTGGGAGCCCAGGGTGTTGAATTGAAAATAAGATATGGCAATAAAAATATGGGAAGTATATTTGCTTAATAACCCACAACTAAGGAGTGGCTTACGGTAAAGAAGGAAATTTGTTTTAAATCCCGGGCATTTAACTTTAATAGCAAGAAGAAAGATCATTCACTAATAGGTAGGATATATGGGCAACTTCCCAGCCTATCTCCTCTTTCACTCTTACCTGATTGCTCAGATAAACGGCAATGAACCTTTTTAGGGTTATACTCACAGGGATTATAAGTAGTAGAAAAACATTTGAGTTGGTAATTCATGTTGGGATCTCAGCATAGGTTCTACATCTTCCAAAACGTATGCCCAACATTCTGAAATTCTGCATGCATTTTTATGAGCCAAAGATCTCTAACCATGAAAATCCAGAAAGAATATGTCCTCTGGGTGCTGAGGAGAACTGTTTTAAGAATAAACAGGGTAAATTTTCTTTCCTGCAATGTGAGGAAGTAGCTTTGGGGAATTGCTATCTTAAATTCCATTTTTCTCTTCTTTTCTTCTCCAATTTCCAAAAATTATGTAGCTGGTCCTGCTTATGAGCTTTTCAGTTTTAGATTTTCTATTTACATATCTAGCTCTTTTAGAGATTCACTTACTTACGCTGTGAGATAATCAGCCAGAATTCGCTCTACATTGTCTCTGTGGAGTCAGACAAACTACCTGTTCTTTCTTCACAGATGTGGGATGCCACTCTTAAATGTTCCAACTCATAAATACACTATCTGTTTCTCCACTTTCCATTTTATTCCAGTACTCTTCTGTTTCTGTGCCAGTAACAAAGTGTATTTTAATTAACCTGACTTCCTTTTTAGTCTTAATATCTTGTAGGTTGGTCTGACCTTTCTTCTTCCTCTGTAAAAATGCCTTGAGTAGATGTGGTAGGTCAATTCCTAAGGAATTTCAGTTTAAACATATTTTTCCCTCCACATAGGAAGGTCCTAACAGAAGGGATGGGTTAAAATTGAGTCCCTAGGGTAAATCTAGAATGCTGGAAGAAAAAAGAAAGGAGTGAAAAGAAGTCTACCCTCAGACAGAGGGAGAAAATAAAGAAGATCTAGTGTAGCCTAAACTGTGACTTTTTTAAAAAGGTGAAATTGTTGCCCTGAGCTTCAGGGTGCTTCTATTTGCATTTATACCAATTGAGAACTCTCAAAACAAGATTTACCATAAAAATTGATATCAGGATGGTTATATCTCTGGAGCAATTAGCTGAATCAAATATTTCTGATGGTACACATCCAGATGTATCATGAAGAATAATTGACAACCAGTGTAATGGAATAACTTATTTAATATTTATCCTTTTATCCCCTAACTGAACTAAAATAAAACTGTTCCTGGATCATATAATAATGTGTTGAATTTAGATAATTTTTCATGTGATTTTTGCTTTTCATTAGTGTTTCTATGCAAATGGTAGTCTGTTTACATCAAGACTTTATATAGCAACAAACTTATCAACCACTTTCCTTAGGAATTGATAGCCTTTAGGTCACTTGTGAAGTCCACAAGTAGAGAATTTCTTTTTTTTTTAAAAGTGTTATCTTTAAAAGGTACTTAGATTACATAAATGTTACACACAAAATATAGTGATTCCCATATGCCCCACCTCCCACACCTCCGACAGCCTCCCATATAAACATTCTTCATTAGTGTGGCACATTAATAAACAATTGATAAACACATCCTGGGGCTTTGCCATTATGCCATTAAGCATAGACCATAGTTTACATTGTAGACCACACCCTCTCCCACACAGTTTTGCACGTTATATGATGATATAAAATGGCCTATATCTGTCATTGCAATGCCACTCAGGACAATTCCCAAGTCCCCAAAAAGCCCCCATATTACATCTACTTTTCCCTCTCCCTGTCTCCAGTGGCCACCGGCTTCACATCAATGTTGTAATTTCTTCCATGGTTGAATCAAAATATTTCTATAGTAGAATACCAGTAAGTCCACTCTAGTCCACAGTGCTTCCCCCAATCCTGAGGAGTCTGGGATGGTGATGTCCACTCCACCTCCAATTGAGAAGGGGCTTATATCCCATGGGGAAGATGGATGGGACTAACCTGCCTACAGCTGCAGACTCTCCATTCACTGGGATGGCCGTTATCCATAATCATTTCCCCTCCAGTTACCTTGGCTGAGTTCAATGAGATGTAGAATAGGAGTTGCAGCTCCACCAAGGTTCTGGGCCCAGCTAGCACATGGACAGCCCAAACACTCAAGTCTCTGGATATACACCTACAAACCCCAGCACCAAGTATAGGTTTGAATAGAAGGGACAGATAAGCCATGTGCAGGGAAGACATAGTTGAGTCTAACTCTGTCACTCTCAGGAGCACAAACTCCAAAGTAGGGCCCACTGGCAAGGCACCAAACTCTGGAGCTATCTGCCCTGACCATAGGACCTGGGTTCCTCCAGAGCTCTCAGGAGCCCCATTATTGGGGGTTATATCCACTTTGGAAGTCTATGAAATCCTACTGAGATGTGCCTAAGTGTTATCTCTGGGATGACCTCCCTACTCACTTTAAAGCCTCTTAGTCATATAAACTCATTTGTCTTTACCTTTCCCCCTTTTATTCAAGGTCTTCTTTTCCAGTTGCATTGCCAGTTGGTGCTTGGTAGCAATCTGTTGGTGCCAGGGAAGCCCATACCTGGGAGTCATGTCCCATGCTGGGGAGGAGGTAATAC
Organism: Tolypeutes matacus; assembly: GCA_026826555.1. Classification (NCBI taxonomy): domain Eukaryota; kingdom Metazoa; phylum Chordata; class Mammalia; order Cingulata; family Chlamyphoridae; genus Tolypeutes; species Tolypeutes matacus. The sequence continues at coordinate 307,617 of JAKSZT010054010.1, forward strand.
ATTAATATGCTGAGTTTGGCTTAGAGAGAGGCCACATTTGAGCAACAAGGAGGCTCTCAGGAGGCAACACTTAGGCACCCCATAACAATAGGCTAAGTTTCAATTTCAAGTGCAAAGACACATAAACCTAGTCATCAATATCAAGGGCCCATCAGTGGATCATCCTCCGTCTCCAGTCACTGCCCCTGCACTTGGGGGGCTGTTTCTGCTCCCTTAAGGAATGTGGGAGAACTCTACAGGATGGTAATTCAGTATTCTCTCATTTATTGAGTGACTCTCCACCTACTGTGACAATGGCCCATGAACATTTGAACATTTTTATATACTGTATATGAATGATCAAGTGAACTTCCTCCCATGCATCTTCCATCCCTGACACCCCACACCAATGATATTTCCCCACCCCAGTTCTAACCCTTCTGTGATCCAAAGCTTCTTTAAAGGTGAAGCCATTACAATAGCCGAGTACAATTAATAAGAAAATGAAATAATAATAACAAGTTTAAATGTAATAGCTAAAATACAAAATTTTTTTTAACAAACTAAAAATAAAATAACATGAAAATATTTGGATATTTAAAAAATGAAAAATAGAAAAAAATTTTTTTGAACATTTTGCCTTTCATCACTGCAATATCTGGTGTCCAATCTGTACCGTGGCACCTCCTCCCTCTCATTCCCCAGTGTCTCACTATTTTTATTTTGTTTTCAAAGAAGTTTTAGGTCACAGCAAAGTCACCGACAGAATATAGGAGTCTCATATACTCAACATCTTCCCCTTTTCCTCTTTCCCATATTAATACCTTTTTTATATGTGGATGGTAGCTACATTTTAACTGATATACAAATAGTGAAACATAGCTACTAAACATTGTCAATGGTTTACAATATTGTTTACATTTTAGACTGTACACTTTTATAAATTTTGATGATATTTACCGTGTCATGCATCCATCACTGTAAGGTAATGCAGAACATTTCCACTGACCACTGAATACCCTGTTTGATCTAATCTATTCCTCCCTCCCCATCCCCCCGGGGCCCATGGTGACCTCCTGGCTTGACTCGTTGGATGACAAGATTCATAGTTACATGCAACAAGAGTGAGGTCTTGACACACTGGTTTTTCTCCCCTATTAGGAACTGCTCTTGCTCTCGAGAGACTCCCACCTCTCTATTTCTGAACTAATCAGTCCTCCTGAAGATGGGAGTCCAAATCCTTGCTGCTCATTATGTGGGTCTCCACCCTCTGATACAACACATTATTACAGAATGAACACTCACACACTCCCTAGAAGCTTGCTCCAGGTGCGCCCTGTCCCGAATGCTCCCCAAAAAACGCCCTAAACCAGTGACCCTTCCTTGTCATATTGCCATAAGAGCAATCCCAACTCTGGACTTTCAACCTCATACCGGTAAATCCCCAGTGTTCACCTGGTCCCTCCCCCAACCCTTCCACCCAGTATGCTGGACCTTCTAACCCACCCTACCCACCTGTCAACTCTGCATCACCCAACCCAATAATATCACTACATTCCTGTCCTATCCCTTCAATATGCAACTACACTCTATCACCTTACCATTACCATACGATTACCTTCGTATGGGTGATGGCTCACAACTTTCTCTTCTCTATTTCTTGTAAACCTATCTTCCAGACAATAGCACTCTGAGACTGCTCAATTTCCTTAATTCATATCAGTGAGGTCATGTACTGTTCACCCTTCAATGCATGGCTTATTTCAGTCAACATAAGATCTTCAAGATTCATCCATGTTGTCCTGCGTGTTAGCACTTTATTCCTTATTACAGCTGAGTAATATTCCATTTTATGTATGTACCACATTTTATCCATGGACACCTGGGTAGATTCCAAATTTTGGCAATAGTGAACAATGCACTATGAACATTGGTGTGTATATATCTGTGTCTTTGCTTTCAGTTGTTCTGGGTATATACCCAGCAGTGGAATCGCTGGATCATATGGAAATTCTATAGTTAGTTTTTTGAGGAACCACCAAACTGTCCTCCCCAGTGGCTGGACTATTCTACATTCCCATGAGCAGTGGATGAGTATTCCCATTCCTCCACATCTTCTCCAACACTTAGAGTCTGCTATTTTTCAATAGCCACCATCCTAATGGGTGTAAGATGGTATCTCATTGTAGTTTTGATTTGCATTTCCGTAATAGCCAGTGATGTTGAGCATCTTTTCATGTGCTTTTTAGCCACTTGTATTTTGTCCTTGGAAAAGTGTCTTTTCAGGTCACTTGCCCACTTTTTAAATGTGCTGTTTGTCTTTTTATTTTCAAGGTGTATGATTTCTTTATATTTGTGGGATATCAGTCTCCTATTAGATATATGTTTGCCAAATATTTTCTCCCATGGAGTAGGCTGCCTTTTTACTTTCTTGATAACATCCTTTGAGGTGCAAAACTTTTTAATTTTGAGGGGATCCCATTTATCTACTTTTTCTTTTGCTGCTCGTGCTTTAGGTCTGAAGTTCATGAAACCATTTCCTATTACAAGGCCCTGTAGATGCTTCCCTACATTATCTTCCAAGGTCTTTATGGACTTGGCTCTTATATTTAGATCTTTGATCCATCTTGACTTGATTTTTGTATAACGTGTGAGATGGTGTTCCTCTCTCATTCTTTTGGATATGGATATCCAGTTCTCCAAGCACCATTTGTTGAAGAGGCCATTCTCACCCAACTGAGTGGGCTTGGTGGCCTTGTCGAATATTAGATGACTGTGTAAGTGAGGATCTGTATCAGAACTCTCAAATGGATTTCATTGTTTGGTATATCTATCCTTGTGCCAATACCATGCAGTTTTGACCACTGTAGCTTTATAATATGTTTTAAAGTCAGGTAGTGTGATAACTCCAATTTCATTTATCTTTTTCTATATGTCCTTGGTGATTTAGGGCGTGTTACCCTTCCAAATAAATTTTGTAGTTAGTTTTTCTAATTCATTAAAAAATACTGTGTTGATATTTATTGGGATTGCATTAAATCTGTGGATTAGTATGTGTAGGACAGACTTCTTAATGATGTTTAGTCTGCCTATAGATGAACAGAGAATATTCTTATATTTATTTAAGTCTTCTTTGATTTCCTTTAACTGTGTTGTGTCATTTTCTGTATTATAAGGCCTTTACATCTTTAGTTAAATTTATTCCTAAATATTTGGTTCTTTTAGTTACTATTGCAAATGATATTTTTTTTCTTGATTTCTTCCTCAGATTGCTTGCTATTGATGTACAGAAATGCTACTGATTTTTTAGCATTGTTCATATAGCCTGTGACTTTCCTGAACTCATTTATAAGTTCTAGAAGCTTTGTTGTAGATTTCTCAGGACTTTCTATGTATAGGAGCACGTCGTCTGCAAATAGTGAAATTTTTACTTCTTCCTTTCCAATTTGGATGCATTTTATATCTTTTTCTTGCTTCAGTGCTCAAGCAAGAACCTCTAAGACAATGTTAAATAGGAGCAGTGATAGTAGGCATCCTTGTCTTTTTCCCGATCTTAGAGGGAAACCTTTTAGAATTTCACCATTGAAGGTGATGTTAGCTGTGGGTTTTTCATTTTTATCCTTTATCATGTTCAGAAAGTTTCCTTCTATTCCTGTTTTTTGCAGTGTTTTTATCAGGAAAGAGTGCTGAATTTTGTTGAATGCTTTTCTGCATCTATAGGGATGACCATGTGATTTTTGTCTTTCAATCTGTTTATGTGGTATATTACATTGATTGGTTTCCTTTTGTTGAACCATCCTTGCATACCCAGCATGAAATCCACTTGGTCATGGTGTATAATTCATTTGATATGTTGTTGAATGTGATTAGAAATTATTTTGTTGAGGATTTTAGCATCTAGGTTCATTAGAGAGATTGGTCTGTAATTTTCCTTTACTGTGTCATCTTTGTTTGTCTTTAGTATTAGGGTAATGTTGGCATCATAGAATGAATTAGGCAGTGTTCCTTCTACTTCTATTTTTTTGGAAGAGTTCAAGCAGGATTGGTGTTAGTTCTTTCTGGTAGAAGTCACCTGTGAAGCCATCTGGTCCTGGGCCTTCTTAGTTCAGAGGTTTTTGATGACTGAGTCTCTTTTCTTGTAAAAACTTTTGCTCCTTTATTGTCTGTTGAGTTCATCAGTTTTTTCTATTGTCAATGTAGGCTGCTTGTGAGTATCTAGGAATTTGTCCATTTCTTCTAAATTATCCTTCTTGTTGGCATATTTTTCAAATTATCCTCTTAAGATACTCTTTATTTCTGTGGAATGAGTGGTGATATCCCCTTCTTAATTTCTTATTTTGTGTACTTGCATCCTCCCTCCTTTTTTCTTTCTTAGTCTGTCTGTTTTGTCAATTTTATTGATCTTCTCAAAGAACAAGCTTCTGGTTTTGTGTATTTTTTCTAGTGCTTTCTTATTTTCTATTTCATTTAGTTCTGCTTTAATCTTTGTTATTTCCTTCTTTCTACTTCCTTTGGGGTGAGGTTATTGTTGCTTTTATAATTAGACCAGGTGTGCATTTAGGTCTTCTATTTTAGCTTTTTCTTCTTTTTTGATATATGCGTTTATGTCTATGAATTTCCCTCTTAGTACAGCTTTTGCTACATCCCATATGTTTTGATAGGTTGTGTTGTCATTTTCCTTAGTTTCAAAGTAGTTACTGATTTCTTTTGAGATTTCTTTCTTGACCCACTGTTGTCTAAGTGTGTGTTTTTTAACTTCCTTATCTTTGTGCCTAATCTAGTTCTCTGGCTCCTACTAATTTCCAATTTCATTCCATTGTCGTCAAAGAAATTACTTTGTATAATCTCAATTTTTCTGAATTCATTGAGATTTTTTCTGTGACCTAGCATGTGGTCTATCTTGGAGTATGATCCATATGAACTCGATAGAATGTATATCCTGCTATATATGGGTATACTATCTTGCTTATGTCTATTAGATCCAGATCCTCTAATATATTAATTAAAGTCTTTCTTTCTTTATTGATTCTTTGTTGAGATGTTCTATCTAATGGTGATAATGGTATATTAAAGCTGCCCAGTATAATTGTAGAGGCATCTGTGTCTCCACTTAGTTTATCCAGTGTTTACCTCATGTATTTTGAGGCACCCCTGTTAGGTGCAAAAATGTTTATGTTTGTTATTTCTTCTTGAAAGGTTACCCCTTTCACTAATATATAGTGCCTATCTTTGTCTCTTAAAATAGTTTTGCATTTAAAGTCTATTTTGTCTGATATTATCATAGCAACTTCCCCCCTTTTTTGGTTATTGTTTGCTGATAAGATTATTTTCCAGCCATTCACTTTCAGCTTCCTTGAATCCCTGCATCTAAGGTGGGTTTCTTGTAGACAACATATGATGGGGCATATTTCCTTATCCATTCTGCTAATCTGTGTTTCTTGACTGGTGAATCTAATCCATTGACATTTAGTATTATTACTCTCAAGGAATTACTTACATTAGCCATATTTTTTGGGGGGTTATGTATTTCATATGTAGTTTTTATTTCTCTTTTTTTCTTTTTGACTGGTCTTACTCTCTCCTCCAACTCTCTCTCTCTTATTTTTTCTTTTCAACCTGCAGAACTCCCTTTAGTATATCTTGAAGGGTAAGTTTCTTACTGACATACTTTCTTAATTTCTGTTTATATGAGATTATATTGAACTCTCCATCATTTTTTGAAAGCCAGCTTTCTTGATAGAGAATTCTTGGCTGGAAGTTTTTTCTTTTTGTACCTTGACTATGTCATACAACTGCCTTCTTTCTTCCATGGTTTCAGATGAAATATCAGTAGTTAATCTTATTGAGCTTCCCTTATATGTGATGGCTCTCTTTTCTTTTGCTGCCTTCAGTATTTTCTCTTTATCTTGAGCAGTGTCTTGATCATTGTACTGTAGAGAATTTCTTTTCACCTCATGATACTGTTCATGGAATTAAAACATTTAGCACCCTTTGCTAAACTGGAATAAATCCATTGAGTTTATTCTGATTCTTAATATGGAGTCAGAAATTTTTATATATTCAATATGTTTATATTTGAAGTAGTAACAAATTAGTGAGGTGAAATGCCACATGTAATTATGTTATCTTAGTTTCATTTTTTTGTTTGTTCATTTTTAATCCTTAAACGTTTAATAACCTCATTTGGATCAGTTTTAGGATTTTAAAACAATGAAAGAATTTCCATACATCAAAGTACAACCAAGGGGATAAAAAGTCAACATAGGAGTGGGAGAATATATTTGCCAGCTATCTATCAGTCTGAGAATTTATAACTAGTGCTTAAGAGAAGTAAATACTCCAATGTGACCCAACTACATGCCCATTAAAGTGAAATACATAAAACGAAACAGTTGACTATCCAAATCCCCATAATTGAATAATGTGTCCCATATTTCCAGTAAGTAATTTAATCAATATGTAAAAAGAGTAAGGATGCAGTAAATGAATTTATATGTAAACCAAGAAACACATACCAGGATGTAGCTTAACTGCTTGATCATCTCTTTATATATATTAGATCCCAGGTTCAATCCCTGGTACCTCCTAAAAACAAACAAATGAAAAAACCACTCTCACTGGGGAGCAGATATAGATCAGTTGTTGAGCACCTGCTTCCCACGTATGAGGTCCTGGGTTCAATCTCTGATACCGGCTAAAAAAAATCAGAATGATAATAATACTGATAAATTTGAGTGTATAAAATTAAAATGCCATTCTTGTCCCTTTTTCTAACTTGTTGTACATGATGCTGCCCTCTCTGTCCCTTGTCTGCTTTTCCTCCAAAATGCTGTTTCCCAGCACAGACTTCCTCCCCATTTCAGATTCTTGTGTGCCAACTGCTTGCTCTACTTGGATATATCATTTCACCTGACTAAGAATTAATTCTGATCATTCCCCTGAAAGACATGTTCCATAAAAAGCCTTCCTTTGGTAGTGAAAATAATGGGCCTCCAGTTATGATGACGTCCTGATTCCCAGAACCTGTGAATATGTCACCTTACATGGCAAAAATATCTGTGCAGGTGTTATTGAGATGGTGAGATTATCCCCGTTTATTGTGTTGGTCCAAATTGTCCTCAAAAGTGGAGAAGCTGTCACTGTGCAGTCAGAGAGATGGAATGCAACAAGGACACATCCCGCTGTTTTTGGCTTTGGACATGGAGGACAGGGGCCTCTAGCAAAGGCTTGTTTCTAGAAGCTGTTAGCCTTCAGTTCATAGGCAGCAAGAAAATGGGCACCTCAGTTTTACAACCACAAGGAACTGAATCTGGACAATAACCCAAATAAGCAGGAAAATTTTATTCCCCTAGAGCCTCCAGAAAGGACAGCAGCTACAACACTTTGATTTAAGGCTTTGGAGACTTATTTCAGACATCAGAACTGTAAAATAGTAAATATGTATTGTTTTAAGCCACTAAATATGTGGTAATCTGTTATGGCAGGTGGAAACCTGACACCCTTCTTCAAGTCCCTGGTTGGCAATTGCGTCTCTCATTCAAAAGCATTGTTCTAGGGTTTGACTCAGTTGTGGTTTCCCTACACATGGCTCTTCTGTCCTTTTATCTGAACCTATAATTAGTACTTGAGTTGGTAGATGTGTGTCCAAGAGACTTAAATCTTTGGGCTCCTCAAAGATTTTAGCTGGGCCCTAAATCTCAACACAGTTATAACACCTATACTCCAATTCATTGGTCACACCCAGGACAACTAACCTGGAGGTGATGATGGATAACTACCATACTAAGGAAGCGAGAGTCTACAACTGCAAGCAAGAGAGTCCCATCCATCGGCCTTATGAGATCACAGGCCCCACTCAATTAGAGGTGGAAGGGACATCACCATTCCAAAATCCTCAGGATTGGGAAATGAATTAGGAGTATTCTCCTATAGACTTATTGTGATTCTAGCAGTGGAAGAAATTATATCATTCATGTGGAGGCAGTGGCCACTGGAGGTTCTGAGGGCAGGGAGAGGGAAAAAAACAGGTGTAATACAGGAGCATTTTTGGGACTTGGGAATTGTCCTGAATGACTTTGCAATGACAGATACTTGCCATAATCTACAGAATTGGGTGGGAGAGAGTGCAAACTACAATGTAAACTTTAATACAAGCTTAGTGGCATTGCTCCAAAATGTGTTTATCAATTATAATGAATATACCTCACTAATGAAGGATGTTCTTAATGTGGGAAAATGTGTGAAGTGTGGGGAGGGGAGCATTTGGGAATCCCTTATATTTTTTAAAGTGACATTTGTATTATCTAATTATTTTCAAAAAAATAAAAACAAACAAAAAAAAATCTTTCTTTTTCTCATACTTCCCATAGGAGCCACCAGGAAATGATTCTTATTTCATCATCTAAAATATCCTGAATACAACAAGTGATGATGGCTCCCTCCCCTGGTATGAGTCATCACCTCTTACCTGAATGATGGCAGTAGTCTCCTAATTAAACTAATCTTTCCCTATTACAGACTATTGCTATCACAATAGCTAGAGTAATCCTTTCAAAATACAAATCAGATCATGACACTTTCCTGAAAACCCAGAAATGCCTCACCCCAAATCCACATTTCTTGCAATGGCCTGTAAAGCAAAGCACAATCTGGGCGCCCATTGTCTCTGACCCCCTGTCCTCTGACTAGCCTTTCCTTCACTCTGAAATGGCTCCAGCAGCCTCACTCTCCTTCATCCCCAGCAGCCATACCCTAACCTCAGCCACTGTGCTCTAGCGCTTCTCCCTTAAAAACCTGTCCACTTCCACGTCTTTGCTCAATGTAGTCTTTTAAGTGAAGCTTATTTGGAATTTGCATTTGCACCCATTGAGGACTCTTGGACCTCTCAAAAACAAACAAACAAACAACAAAAAAAAAAAAACACGACTGTTTTTCCATTAAGTGTGGTACATTTACAGCCATTATTTAAAAAATATTCTTTCAGCTCCTTGTTTGCTCTTATCTCCTTCTGGGAATCCCATTATATGTATGTTGGTATGGTTGATGATATTCCACAGATCTATGGCTTTTTTTTTTTTTTCATTCTTTTCACTTTCTCTTCATTAGACTGTATAATTTTAATTAATCTATCTTCAAATTTACTCATTGTTTCTTTTGCTTTTTCAAATCTGCTATTGAATTACTTTGGTGAAAATTTGATTTTAGCCATTGCATCTTTCAAGTCCAGAATATTTGATTCCTTTTTTATAATGTTTATCTCTTTATTGATATTCTCTATTATGTAGGATATTATTCTCACAATCTTTTACTTTTTAAACAAAGTTTCTTTTAGGTTTTGGAACATAATTTTTATGTAGTTTTGAAAGCTTTCTATATTAAAAGGTGGCATTTATTCCCTTTCATAGGGAGTTTCTATTTTGTTTTCTATGCTTGGGTGATATGTTCCTGCTTCTTTACATGTCTTGCAATTTTTTGTTGAAAACTGGAACTTTTAGGCAGTGTATTGTAACAGTTCAGCAGACCCTTTACCTTCTCTCTCTGTCTCCAGGGCTGGCCATTTTTGTTGCTTTCTTATTTATTAGTTTTGTGAATTGGCAAGGATATTTTAGTGAAGTCTATATTGTTCTAGATGTCAAACCTTTGGTGTCCCTTCTTTGAGGGTGGAGGCTTGGGTATACCCACAGTCACCCTTGCTTCATGGTTTTGGCATGGCTCTCTTTGACTTTCTCTTTCCCTGACCTTTCTGTTAAGTTGCCTACCTCATTTAGTATACAACTCTCCTATTAGTTTTCACTAAAAACTGGCTGATTGCTCTATGATTTTTACAATGCTCAAGTCATAAATTGTTCAGCATGTTGTCTAATTAAATTCAGGCATGGGTTGTATTTGAGACCAGTCTTTGAGGATGTTTTGACCTCAAAGAATTCCCCTTATGTGTATAATTTCTTAATTTTCTCTGGTGAACTTGCTGTCTTATGGAATAGCTTATTTCTATGAGTACCTCTGTTTTCAAGAGCACCCTTAGGCTTTAACCTAACACACTTTCCTTCAAACAAAGTCAGATCATTGAGGAAAGCTTCAGAGCTCTCTTTTCCTATGGATATCCTCTCCCTGGGCCTACTCTGAGACACTACTCTAGGCCCTCTAAGGGGCAGTATCCTCTTGTATTCTCTCTCAGCATAGAACCTCTACCATATGTATCATTTGAAGTGAAGATACTCTTGAGGTTCTCTACCTGGTGTTTCTCAAACTTGGAAGTCACACTCACAAGGAATTTAGCTTCTTCAATGTGAAGATGGAGGTAATGAGAGATGTTGATGGAGAGCTCAACCTGGTTGAATTAAGGGAGCATGATTCAGAGCTGAGGGAAGAGGGAACTTGTCTACTTGGTCACACCCATATGTAGGTGAGCTTCCATCAAGTTGAGCTGGGAGGAGACAAGGATGAAGAAGGAGGTGGAAAGGAGTGGGCTATGCAATATTGTTCTTACCATGCTTTAGTAGATGTTCTTGAATCAATGTTTCTTTATTTGCTGTATGTCTTTATGATCATTTCTAGGGACTATAAGTTTTTGTTTTTACATAGTTTTCTTCACTTATACTTTTTTGGTTAGGAAGTGGGTCTTCAGAATTCCTCACAGTATCATCTTGTAAGTGGGACTTGTTCTGACTCATTTTCATGAATTCCCTCATATAATTCTTACAAAAGCTTTTTGATCTTTATAAAATTATTTCCCTATACCTATTGATATAATCATGTATAGTTTTGTTCTACTGAACTATGGCAGAAAAGAGCCAAAAATCAAATAATTTTGGGAGGATATTTTGACAATTCAGTCTACAATAGATTTCCACAAAAATTAATTCCTGTTAAAGATTAGTGCACAATAAATGTTGCAAATGTCAGGAAAAAAGTCCAGCATGAATCTATATGATCAGATATAGCAATAGACTATAATCTTTAGTATTTGATGTAAATGAATCTGGAAGCAACTATAATGGTTAAAATAATTAAAGGGATAAAATGAGGATTAGAAATTACAAGAAAGACAAAGACATTAAGGAAAAAAAGCATATTTGAAAAATAACCAAAGCAAACTTGTATAAGAGCAGCATGGTTGTTGAAATAAAAATTTTGATGAATTAGTCAAATTGCTAATTGAATAAAACTAAAGAGAAAAATATGAATGTGGAAATTAGATTGGAGGTTAAAAAAAAATGTGGTACTGGACAATCAACAGGTTGAGGATAAGAAAGAGATGTTAAAGTGGCATTGGAGAAGAGATTGAAAGATTCCCATCACATCCAATAGGAAGAAAACAGGGAGAATGAGGAAGAGGCTGTATTCAAGGAGATAACTGCTGAAAACTTTTCAGAACTGAGTAAAAGCACAATATATTGCTTAAGTGGAAGACTCTTCAGCCATATTGTGTAGGTTTATAGTGCATCTTTGTAAATTACGGTCTCAAAATGTTGGCCACATTACATCTGTATGTGGTATTTCCTCATACATAACATAAAGATGAGGGTTGTTAAAATGTTTAAATGAGTTAATATGTGTAAGTTACTTAAAATAGTGTCTAGCATGAAGAATGAACCATATATGTTTTTAAAGAAAATGAAAAACATGAGTCTTCAGTTGAAGCGTCATTATGACAAGTCCATGTTGGAGCTAATCTCATTGAGCCATGCCATCCAGTTTTGATGCCCTGGGAGTTCCTATTCCTTGAATGTAAGTGGAACTCTGACATTATTGACAAATGGAAAGAAGCAGAAGGGATGTTCTGAAATTTCTAAGGGTATGTCTTAAGAAAATTGCAACCTCTGCTTTGGACTCTTAAAGTGCTCCCTCTTTGACTGCTCCTAAGAAACAAGTATGAATTTGTCAAATCAATGGCCATTTACCATCCATATGAAGTCTTGTTTATTTTTTTCTGGCCACGATATTATGTCTAGTATGGCAGCAGTGATCAGAAGTACTCATTGGTTGAACTTTGATATTCTGCAGTCATTACCCAAGGTCATCTGATTTCTGTAGTTGACCACCAGTCTTTAGCTATTTACGGGTGGCACTAATCTTGGCAATCTCTCTTAGAGTGTGGCAGTGTTTTTTAATTTAATTTCCTGTATATGGATGATTTTCAAAGGCTTCCCCATGGCTTTCCTCAGTATCAAAGCTCATTTCTCATTTCTTTGGACCTGATGTAGGGTTTCCCCTAAGTGCAAAGTATGTCAGTCCCAATTGCACAACAAGTAGCTGGGGAAATCTTTACTGGGTGTGTCTGCTGTGCCAAAAGATCCACTGTAAACCAGACTGATCCATGACTCCATTTATTAAGTGACCTCTACAAGCCCATTCTAACAGGTGAGCCATGTTGATATTTTGTTTTTTTGGAGTATCAATGTCAACCAGACCGTGTGTCCAATAGTCCTTAAAATACCCAGGTATTCCCCCTTTGACAGTGTAAATTTTTGGTCTACAATAATCAATGTAAAGTGGAGATGGTGTAGCTCAGTGCTTGAGTACATGCTTCACCTGTATGAGATTCAATCACCCCTAATTCATTAAAAAAATGAATGTAGAAATTTTGAAGAGTTAATTCACCAACTGAAAACAATTTTTCTTTCTCTTGTCTGTGTGTCTGTCTCTAAATAGATATCAATGCTGGCACCCCACCATCCTTCCAGGGCCAGCAGCCAGTTATAAGACTTAGAAATGAGGAACATAACACCATTTATCTCTTAACTCTAGAAATACCTCAGCAACTATGACTTATAACTTTCAGTTAGTATGAGTTTTGTGCCAGGAAAGGAA